>CAJVPJ010000081.1:0-48141 GCA_910592205.1 Paraglomus occultum
CTTCATTAACCGAATTTATTAACCAATAAAATTGCATGTTTTAGTTTTAAATGAATACCTCATTTATATCCCACCTCATTTATATCCCCGAAAACTCCTTGCCCCAAAGTCGGGATATAAAAGAGGTATGACTGTATTTTTGTGGATGTTCTGACATTGAATAGAGAATGAGAACAAAGTCCAAATTCTGATCGGTCTCACCGTTTATACCTGATTTAATTTCAAAAACGGTTATATGGAATTTTGCTCTTATATGGAGGTAAATGTGATTATGCCCGTTCTTCAAAATTATGTTTTTGTTCTTTTATAGCTTATAAATGCATCAGTCCCATAAAATAGTGAGAAGTTCTGGTTCCCTTATTACTATTGGGACAACCCTGTCATACATTTCATACGGCGGTGTTGACATGCTGTCATACTAATGCGATTGACGGATAATCGGGAATGTATTCGGCATATCTTTTTCCACCACCCTATTCGTCAAATTACACTACCTAAAAAAGAAAATAATTTGGCTTGATGCATGTAACAAGTCGGATACACTTTTGAATTGACCATAAAAGCCACCATAAATGTTATTTATAGGCATCGCTGCGCAACATGGCTTAGGATATAAAGAAGACAGGTTTCAGCAAACACCCCACTGTGCCGAAACGATGAAGACAAATAAAAGCGTCCTTATTACATTTGTAATTCTTGTCTCTATTGCTGGCTGTTTGGGTATTCCCATACATAGTCGCGCGGGTGCTTCGAAATTTAACACGATTGTGGTGAGTGGCTGATCAACATCAAAAAATTTTGTTGTTTACTAAACTAAAACTGATAATAATAATTATTATTAAGGCATTCGGTGATAGCACATGTGATAATGGCAACGGAACCTACACGTACCTCAATCATACGTATCCTCCTTCCCCACCATACTACAATGGTCGCTACTCAAATGGCCCAGTCTGGGTGGAGTATTTGTCAGATTTATTGAATAGCGCTTTGTACGATTATGCGTGGGGCGGAGCAACTAGTGATAACGCCTATGTAACTGGTAAGTAGTATCAAACAGTTTATCGTGATATTGCAACATTATATCAATAGATCATAGGCAACAGAGTTCATATTCTCGTAAGCTGATCTTTGTGCTATTCTTAACAGGCGTATCAGGCTTTAACTACACTACCGTTGTCGCCAGTGTTATCGATCAGATTACAAAAATATATGGACCAAAAGCGTTACAGAATGTAGACTTTGACAAGATATTGTTTGTCATATCGTATCAGGGCAATGATTATGTGAGACTCTTTTATCGAAATTAAAAAAGTCGATAATATTCCAACATGGATTAATCAACTTCTCTTTTCATCATCAGTTCGACAATCCAAAAGCAGATCCCCAAGTTGTAGTCTCCAACTTATCAAGGGCGTGGTCACTTCTTGCATCATACGGGGCCAAACATATCCTAACCAACACCTTCTATGATATCTCCTTGATTCCGTATTCACGTGCTCTCCCAGCGGCAGATCAGTCCGCGCTTAAAGCAATCAGCGCTGCACACAACGCCGCTCTTGCTACTGCTGCCGATAATTGGAACAAGCAAGGCAATGGTGCTAAAGTGTCACTATTCCCGCTGGGTGAAGTGCTTGCTGCCCTACAACAACCGCAGACGGCAGCGCAACTTGGAATAACTGATGTCACCAATCCCTGCATCACTCACCCTCCAGGTGATACGAATACTATCAACATAGTATGCAAAGGTAAGCGTTGGCGAAAAGAAAATAGTGCAGAAAAATGACTATAGACTTGTAAAAACATCCATTTTATAAACACTAAATATGCTCATTTGTTTTTCTACTTGTATGTAAATAGATCCATCCAAATTCTTTTTTTGGGATTCGTTCCATCCGGTAAGTCTTGTTTTGGTTGCAATATTTGGGCAATTTCCTCTGCGATTGGCTAATTTTTCTTAAATTTTACATCGTGTAGTCAACAAAAGTGTATCAGCGATTGTCGTTTACTTTATACGATTTTGTAACGTATCGTATTCACTAGCACAGACAATAGAATTAGAACGAAGCCAAAATAAAGGGACGCATAAGGATTAGGGATTTTTGTTTGAAAAAAACGTTCAGAACAAGGATTAATTTTGCAATAACATTACTTAATTTTTGTCATTATATCGATATGTATTAGAAAGCAATTGCTTGCGTTAATCTGGGTGTAGGTCGAATAAATTCATAAAATATTACATATTCGGTTTAAATGTGCAAGAGGGAAGTTGGGTTTAAGGAATGTTTTTAGCAGAAGACCCACTGACATGAATAGAGCCATTAATATCTTTAATATAAAGAGAGTTTTCTATGTGTAAAGTTACGGAATAAACTAGCACGAATGCATGATTTCCGTGTTGTAAAACAGAAGAACGAAATATTAACATTACGTCATTGATTGAATAATACTATCGGCGCCCTGTTAATTTGTGTAACCCATTGGTTAGTACATAAAATGTAACCCTGCTAAATTAATCGTGATTGCTTTATTCGGAGTGCTGTCTTCTTCCCTTTCCGTTCAATTTTTTGACATCTTCAACTGTCCATCGCAAGTTCCTACGGTCTACACTACCAACACGTTAATGTGCTAGTTACGATATTATTAGATGCGGAAATTATCAGAGTCAACTGGAAGCTTATGAAAGTATGTCATAACCGTTATGAGCAGTTCGGCTGCATTTAAGGATTTGAATCTTAATATACCTAATTCTGATTAAATGAGAAAGAGCACCGAGTTATGTTGTAGACAACAAAATGCAAAATATTTCTTAAGTACCACCAATTATACATAGAGTGCTTTCTCTAATTCCCTTTCACAACCTTAAGCCTACAATGGTTTCCTCACCAACGTATATATACCGAAAACAAACGTGCCTAGTAAACAACTCTTTGTTTATTGAGTGATTTAGACAGGTAGTAAGTACTATTACTAAATGGTTTAACGTGGCAAGGTGGAATCCTTTCAGTTTATATTTATTGATTAGTATCCGTTTGTGTGACATTTCGCCATAGTGTATACATATTATGCGCTTGCCCAGTTAGTGAAACGATAAACCGTTATTTAAACAGCGCTGATTTCATTGTGAATCTAAACAGCCAATAATAATAAACAGGCTCGCCATCGAAGAATGACGCCATTGAAGACATCTCTTGACTTATACTTTCATTCATAAACCTTTGCAACTACTTCTGCTTTTTTGTCTATCTTCGGCGCATATAAACTATCAAAGTAAACCTAAGAATATGACACTTTGTCTTATTATTATCCCAAATAAAGCAAAACTTGCAAATAATTTTTTTTTTCAATGTACATTATTCTTCAACCACAGAATCTCCAGGACAGATTAATTGCTTTCTTAATATTAATAGAGTTTAAAAAAAATTAAAGAAATTAGATATACAAGATATTACGGCAAATTACATAGTAAATAATATCGATATTCCCAAAATGTGGTAAACAATTAAGGGAAAAACATCGGCCAATAAATTAATAGTTAGTTTTGAGGGTATTTATTATAATATTAACATTAGAAAAAAGTATCGAAACTAGTAACACTTGAAAAAGCAAATCATCGTTGACATGTGAATAGTATTCTAATTATAACACTATATTATATATTATATACTCGATTAGCTCATTGCAGTGACAGCTTAGCAAGCAAACCAGTATATTATCAAACATATATTCTTTTACTAAACTTATTAACCAAGTGCAACCCCTGAAACATTAGTGGTTAAATATACCAGTCAATAAAATAATAAACCGTTATTTTTTTTTTGAACATCGATTGTTGGAGATTGCAAATGGAAATTTAAAAAGATAATCTTTAGCACTTTAAACAAAGTTTGCATAGACAACCGACAAAACGCGGATATAGAAACTCTTGGAACAATTATGTAATAATTAGAAGCGTAAAGCTTTTTTTGAGGAGAAACAATTGCCAAATTAATTGCTTATTGATAAATTGTCTTTTTTTGGCCATTCAGGAGTAGTCGTTTGATCAACATATAAAACCATATTGGCGCAAGTGTTAAGAAAGAGGTTATGCGTATAAGCGCAAATGTCTCACTGGAATAGCGTGTTGTGTTGTATGTGTGAATTATGTTTCCTCGCGAGCAGCAATTATGACACAAGTTATTAACCATGTCACTCATAATTACAGAGGAAGGAATTCCACGATTAGGTGCATTTGGGGTGGGATAATTAAGAATTATGGAAGGGTCGCATCCTATGTTGAGCAGGCATTTATAAATACTTAACTAGTAATATGTCGATATGTGTCAGATTTATTCTAATTATTCAACATAATGAGTACAAACGGTCAGCATATGCCACAAAAATTATTATCAAAGTAGCGAATCGTTGTAAAGCATTTTGAAATTATGCTGGGTCGACATCATAAAATACATTCGCCCTTCCCAAAAAAGTCAGTCCGACAAACATGCATTCATATGTATTCTAACACGTGAAACACAACGGTGTACAATCCGTCAATTTTTAACATCTCTCTCTTTTAGGATGGTCCCGGGGACGTGGATGAATATTTGGTTAAATTAGAACAACTCGCATTCATATGGAACGTCGATATATATAATACAATGTCATTGTGTATGTCGGAAAATACTTGTCAGCACGGAAGACTTTGGTCGTTTCCCTGTCTATATAGAAAAGACGTCTAGACGACGCTCTTGAAATATAATGATAATAATAATAATATAGTAATAATAATTAAATCGCAATTAACATACTAGTAGTCTTACAACCAACTCTCACACCTCACTCATACACATTAGTCTCACTTCCCCAGCTAAAATGCACAAATTCACAAAGAAAGACCCTAGCCAAATCTCCAACATGCGACGACAGTCACCCGCAGAGGATATCTTACATCAATATTTCGTATCATCATACTTTCGCACTTCGCTCGGTTTTCCTCAACTAAAAAAGAAATTCCGGCGTCAAGAAAAACCAAAAACATTTTCATCCCCAACACCATTAACATACACCGCTTCAGACTCAAAAGCTGTCTCGCCAGATACATCAATGACGAACGCGAAACTTACTGGTGGAAACAATCCACAAAATATCTTTATACAGAACACTTTTTCGCCCTCAATATCACCCGACGACGTTCAAGAAAACAAGGAGGAACCACCAAACAATGTCAATGGATTCTACTTCATACGACGATCAGAGACAAATAATCTGGCGCTTCAAACACCTGCTACAAATCGTCGTAACAACACAGCATATCATATAAGTGAAGTAATGTATTACAACAGAAACATGCGCAAAGATGCTAATGACCTCTGTAGGAAAGACTCTATATCATTTGAGTCAGATTCTTACTCTAAACGTTCGCAACCACCCGTCTCTGTACCGACTATAGTCGTACAGCGTGCTTCTACTACAGAATCATTACACTCGTTATCGTCCTATAATTTATCTACGCCCAACACGGCACATGATGGAGAGAATCATAGGGGTGTGATTGAGAATAAGGTTATGAATGCTTATGGGGAAGTCCAAAACCTGAGCGAAGGCTCAGCGATACAGCATTCAACGACAGACTCTAGTCATGTTAATAAAGAAGGGGAAAGTTCTACGACGTCTAATGTTATACCTAATGCTTCCGCAAACGATCACCCGTATCCCGCATATCCTATCTTGGATAATGGTCGTCAGACGTTAGATAAATCATCTTCTATTGACTATTCCATGCATGATCAAGCTACTCCTAATATCGATGAGGCCAAATACACTTTCTTGTCATCTTTATTCAACGATTCTGGCTCAAATGACCCTGCGGTAACAAAGCCATCCTCTAATTCAAACACGATCCAGCCGGCAAATACCCACTCAGGCAATCAACTGGTAAACAACCCTTCGTACGCGCCAACTCCAAATGAATGGAAATATTCTAATGGTCCTTATGACGCCCAGTATCAGTCACATGCCGGGGGTTCTGTCATGCAAAGACATAACACGAATTTATCGAAAGAGCGCCCAGAGGAAATTACCATGTTTGAGGATACTGAAGATATTGTCACTGAAAATGGCATATTCGATAGCTACGATGATGACAATTATAATGATAATGAGACATCTGCATCTGCTGCACCATTCATACAATATCAGTTAACGACTTATTCAGTTACGTCCGTATCGAGGAGCGACGGTACCGACAATGATGCAAACAGCGCCAACGAAATCAGGGATAGCAATATCGGCCGCGATAATGAAAACATTAACGCGCATCCAGGATCTTTGCCATCAAATACCCAACCATTCGAACAAGGTGGCAAGACGCACCCGAAGCCTCCGCCTCCACCGATGTCATTAACTGATATATTGATTGCAAACGGCCAAATAGATGTCGCTAACCAAGCCCTTGCTGTTCGCAGAGCCAATGCGTTTCCAGAACCAGAATCGCCCAAATCGCCGACACGAAAATTTGGTTTAAACAAACTCAAAAAGATGCCCAAAATCTCGCAACCAGTACTTGTCTCCAGTACTTCCAATATCAAAACGGTTCCCATCGTACACCTGAATCCAGAAGAGGACTCAAAGGCCTCCTCCAACAAACTTCAAATTGATGCTACCGGAATAACCAGGTCCATAAAAAAGTTCAAAGAAGTATTCGCACAAGATGAACATAAACGCACCTTGAACATCTCGGAACCAGAAGTGTTAATGACGCCATCTCTATGTAAATACTTTTCGGAAGAAACTCTTAGAAGACGATTTCATATCGATACCCCATTTCCAGTATATGGGATGGAGCCGGCAGGTGAAAAGTCGCAAGGGCAATTTGCGAAGGGCTTTGTTACAACTACTGCGATTGAGCAGGGGAAGCATAGAATACGCGACAAACAGTTACCAGACCTACCTCAAACATATAATAACACGGTACCACAAGGTAAGAATCCCGGCGAACCTCTATGTGATATCAACTCTATCAAGCATCACGCGGAAAATGTTAAGAGATTCGTGTCGGTTCCCCAAAAGGAGAAAACGATATGGAACCTTAACTCATCAGAGAATACCGATCTGGTAGAAGAAGAAGAAGAACAAATAACAGCTAGTCGAAATTATTCGCTTCGTACTCCTCCTACTACACCCGTTAGCCCAAGTTTCACAATAACCAATGAGTCAACTTTCGGGCGTGCATTTTCGCCGAATCAACCCGCGTTTAGCGAAACAGACGAAAAGGATGATGCTCCTCGTCGGAAAACCGAGTCTACCGTTGCCTCAAAGATCTTTTCTGCACTTAACAACTTTGCTGATCGAAATGCCACTACTAAATACGAATATGATCTTTCGGATAAAGTAGAACGTCGCGTAAGCGACAAACGTGGGCATGGCGCTAATGCCAGTAAGGATGGTAAGAGACGTAGGCGGTCTTTTGTTAAAAATACGATAATTGTCACGCAACGTCCGGAGGATACGCAAGAATCACCTGAAACAGATTCCAGTTATGGTAATGCAAATAACAATAACAGAATCACTATCGGTTCTCAAGGTCGTAAATGGCTCGTGGAACAATGCGTGACTAAAAATACTCCTACTACCAAGACTACAAACCAAGTTGCAATGAACACTGAAGAGAAGGATTCTGTAGATGACCATCGAATGAAGTCCACTCCCGAGAGTTTTTATGCAGAAAGTTTGTACGATTTGTATCAGTATGCCGAGGAAAGAAGAGATTCCGCTGGATTTTCTTCAGCGTCACCGCAAGGTCATGACGAAACTAATGATATTTGGAGAGTTGTTAACGGTCTTCGTTTGAGTTCACACGTTTCCCAGGACAATCGTGATGCTTACCAGAAGGATGCTGCAAGTATCGATCGTGATACATACTATATGACTAAGAGGGATGAAGATGTCGCTAGTTTTTATCGCAATGACTCATATCGCTCTACATTTACTCCACCGCCGCTTAGACCTGTTGTCAAGCCGCATTCACCTGCTTCTAATACAATGTCAAGTGATTATTTTCTACCCAAACTTGGAACTCTTTACGGATCGGGGACAACGCGAGTTTAGGTGATGCTGAGGGGATCGACAAGAATTCCCCAAAGGCGGGGACATTTCTATGATAATTCTAGTTTGAAAATCAAGTGTAACTCTGGGTGGTGCGGCAAAAGTAGTCAATTAATATGAAGCGAGCCGATTGCGCGAGCGGATATCTTTTGTAATAATTAATACTAATATTAATATTTACTTTTATCAATTTTCAAATAATTATGATATTTCAGGTTGTAGCGACCTGTATGGAAGTAGTATTTAACGTATCTGCTTATATATGCATGTGTAAGCTTTATTGTAATTGACCATTAAATATTAGGTAGAAAGCTGTGCTTTCTTCTGTAATAAAGTCATACTACCCTAATAAAGGGGGGATCGTGAATACAACCCTGCTGTTATATGTTTATTGGCGATGATTTGTTATTATATCGTCTAATGAATATTTGTCGTACTATCAGGTTAAGCAGATTCAAAGAGATTATATGCGTGTCATTTAATTTCTTTGATCGGTCATAAGACAAGAGTACAGTATTATGAGATTGAGAAGTACTTCCTTCGATCGCGTGAAAGGTAGCATAATATATAAATAGAATTGTGTCATTCGACTATTTTAGTTTATTAGAATTTTCCTTTTTTAAGTCAAATGTTTTACGTTTAGCACGTTTACAGACTCTTTTCTTCAATAGGGACTAAAATGGTATTGTTACAACAACCCCGCATATCTTAAAACTGGCGTAACATTATCAATTACATGCTTTACGTATAATGCTATAAATACACAACATGTGTTGAGTTTGGAAAAGTCATATACTGGTCGGAAATTTCCAAATTGGGGTAATACGCGACTTTTATCGCGCCGACTCGGGTTTCTTATCACATACCATTCGTTTTACCAAAGGCATATATAAAATAGTTTTATTTATAGCTATCCGTTCATTCACGCACAAAAACAAGTATCTGTCTCTGTCAATACCACACAAGGTAAAATCTGAATGCGAAAACCAAACAACCTTTTTAGCAGTCTCTCAACAGAACGAATATCTTAACACAAGTATTTGCTTGGCTTCGATTAATCGACGCCTTGTCATACTGGTCAAGTTTAAATTTACTCTCAAAGTACGTTAATATATGGTGTTTGGTTCAATCTTCAACGATACTACGTAAACATACGACAGACATATTCAATGCGCTTGCATTATTTCGATGCATCGTTATTGACTAAACATGAGATAGACATTCCATACTGGATAGTAGAACTATTAGGACACTTTTCTGAGTTGTTTGTACAAGAATTCCCTTTTTTTCACTCAATTATTACTATCTCCATGGCTTTCAACGGATGTTGGCACGTCCATTATATTGTCACCAAAAAAGTGGCTTATAATTTTTAAAAAATTGATTGCGCTAATTTTTGCGTTAAAGAATTAAATAATGATGGCTGGGATAATCTTAGACAGTGTTGAATATTATTAGTAAACTTGAACTCAAACCCATTTATTGTAAGGAAATAATTAAGACTGGATATTGAAGGACTTTAAAAAAAAGAGAGGGATAGTAATATAATTACATGCACCACGAAATTATTCGGCAAGTCACATAATACAAGGCTAGAACTAAATGGGTAGGCCATTATCGGTTTCACTGTGGCCTCAAAGTTTGCATTGACAGCGGTTTGCAGAATACTGAGCAAATATCAATTTCCGGACCAGGATTGGTCTATTGAGCCCTTATTATTATAATTAGATGTTCTTGATGTGACTAATTGAGGAGCAAAAGTTAAACTTTGACGGAAACAATTTGAAGATGGTTCTATTAGTTAGGCAAAGATCCATGTATTGTCGTATCTGAGAAGTGTTGGTGTGTATGGAGGGAGAAGTGTAGCAGTGGCTATTTTTGGTAGCAACAGCGAGGTGGTTAAAAAACCCTATAATTTAGAATAGTTACTACTGCACGGCGTCGCCGGAAAATCCGTGTCAGGCGCAAAATATTGTCGATTTTCAGTGTCAGTACAAACGCTATAACTAGCTTTGGATTTATTCGTTCTTAGTCATTTTCGCAACGAGCATTTTTGTTTCAGAAAAATTCATGCGTTGAAACGAAAGATAAGATTTTTTTTAATCTACTGAATATTATTTAAAGTTAAATTATTCTTTTTCTTTTATCGTTGAAATATTAATTAACTGGATATGCATATAAAAACGGCTCCCGTAAATCTGCAAGGTTCTGGCATAAACGGTTCATTAAGCTGTAGCGACTGATATATAAACGGCTCATTTCGGCTGTAAAATATTCATTGATCAATTACGCGAATAGCGAAACGAGAGTCTATAATTAATATTGTAAACGATTATGGTTTAATTAGTTCAAAATAGGCAAATGACGCTTACCCCGACTAGTCAACATACCAATCGAAGATCGCGCTATATTAAATTAGAATAATTATCATGGTGCCCTTATTTGGATACGAGTACGGGGAGGTACGTCGTATGGGGAGTAAAGAAGCGCGCACATTAAATAATTAAGTTAGGTCACTTGTAATTTTAGATTTTGTCGCAAAAGCACTCACTGAAATAAGGGCGGTGAGCTGAGGTTAAATTAAAAGTGTCGGCGAACACACTACGCGAAAGATTATCGCTCTCTCTCTCTCTCTCTCAACCCGATTGCCGACAGCTACAAAATTATTAGATGCTAGTAATTTGCGGGTATATTGTGAAAATAGTAAATTAAATTTTATGCTACCTGAACACACTAAATTCAAGTTTTATTTTGGATTGATTAAAAACTATATCGCAAAGCGACTATAGTATGTAGATTGTGTGAATCATATTGTTGAAATTTTGACTCGAAAAGTTCTAATTATAATTATAACAATTGTTTGTTAATTTAATTAAGCTCTTATCTGTATATGTTATGTACTTTATCTAATTCAATGTAAAACTTTCTTTGTCGAAGCATATTCTGAGGTTATTAAAAAGTAACATTAAAGCTCTATCTATTTTATGTTTAAATACGTAGTATTAACACCATCTCCATAGAGTACAAAAGGCAAGAATATATTATAAAAATATTTGTTTATTTGTCAGAACATTACTTGTCCCAACCAGCATAAAATATGACAGACACCAAATAAGTATAAAAAGTGCTAGATGACATGATTCATATGAATATGAACACAACATAAACATTGCTCCACAAACAACCATTCTGTAAACTTTTTCTCTTGACAAATTGATTTTCTAATTCAGTTTTTATAGTAATATTCAGAGTCTCCTAGTTTTTTGTTTTTTATGGTGCCATCAAATTGGTTGTTTTTGTGGATTTTTACCACTTTTGTAGTTCAAATCTGGGGGAAAGTATAGTTAAAATTCTGATTCACAAAGTTGATTATTAATATTAAACCAGATTGCTACCTCTTCACATTTCTTAGTAACTTCTAATAGCAATCACAGCAATCAATTTTTTTTTTGCATAATTTTTTTCAAGTTTCTTGGTCAACAGCATTGATGTCATTCAAATAAGTGTTTTTGGTAGAAATAATCAATTATCTGTTTCTTTTAAACAGTAGTATTTGGTTGCAGAACTTGATTAACGTTTCTGCTTGTTCGAGCCAAATAAGTGTGATGATAAGCAACATGTTTTATATTCACATGTATACGTAGAAGTAATATGCATTTTTCCCCACCAGATAGTGTTTGAGTGTTTAATCAGTTTAGTTACTGCCAATGGTATATTTTTTATATAGATATGAAACATGTTATTATGCAGTATCAGTTTTCATCTCAATCAATTTGGAATTGTAGTCATGTTTGCCATGTATTAATAAAAATTTAATCCATGGAGCCACAATTGTGCCACTGAAACAAAGCTTCCCAATATGTTATCAGTGTTTTCTCAACCACACCAGCCATGTTGATCAAACATTCAGTTTGCCTGGCTTTTGTTGCAGTCTACTCCCTATATGTTAATTGACTTGGAAAAAAAGGTCTCATCCGAACTATATGATATCATGTCCAATTTGGAAATTTATTTGAAAGGGTTAGATGAGATAGTTTAGAAAATTCCCAGTCCTTTTTTTTTTTTTTGCCAGCAGGTAAGGGGCCAAACAACTATAAATATAGATTACCTGTGACTCCCGAAAATATCTTCTTTTTTTTTTATCCAAACTCGTAAACCATGTTTTTTAACTCGTCGTTTCCTCCTCTTTATCCTGTGTCTTTTTGTTACTTTTTTCCTTTCTTCTGACAATTAAGGTATTTGATTACGACTTTGTGAGCCCGCCCTTGGCAACATGACATCATCTGATTCTGTGACCATACAATAAGATTGCATCATTGATTAACTAACTTTATCCGTAACGCAAAACCCCATTGCGATATTAATTTACTGTTGGGACGATGTCTTATCGGGCTATTTAGTGTAATTATATGTACGGTATGCATTTTGATGAACAGTGCGAATATCGCCCACTAATTGGAGACGGTTTAATAGCGTCATTACCTGCTTACTCGTTTATTAAATTTGATTGCTTGACCGAAAGAAAAAAAAAGACTAGTCGAAATTAATGCTAATGCCTTCGAGTTCGATATCATAAAAGAATGAACCACCCTGTCTTCCTTTATGAGAATTGAAGAGTTAATAATTTTAGGATAGGTTTGATTGGTAGACGTACAATTGATTTAGATGCGAGTATTGTGATGGGGATAGTGTGAACACTATATCGAGTGAATGGCGGATCATCAGAGATCAGCCGAGTGGTCTTGTGAATAATACGAATGTTCGTACCGGTATGCGGACAATCTGTAAGAAGATAACTCTGATAAACTAATATGTAGTTTAACAATAGGGTTAATTATGTATAATTATCTAATATATATTTAGATGACGTTCTTTTGTATTCTTCAACGTCGATATATCCTCCCACCCCTTACATTATTTGTGCAAGTTAAGGATGTTATTTCAGGATTACATTCAGGTTATTTAGTAGTTGGTGGAAATATCACATAACATATATAAGTATTTTAAGATTTAATATATTTCTTGATGTATTGTGTATTGTCTACGAAGCAAACAAACATTTGTGCACTGTGGATCGTGGTGGATGGAATAGAATGGAGGTGTGATGGTGGAAGAGGAAAGACGGGGGGTGGGGGGAACATATGAACTGCAATATCGAAGATGGAAAATGCTTAATATGGTGTTTAAGCGAGTTTAATTATAGTAAGTTTGATAGCCAAATTCCATAATGGAAAGAAAGCATTCTTCCCGAATTAGAAAAGGGGTTTAGTTAGAGGAACTTAGAATACGGCATATAACCAATTATAGTAAAGCACAAATTAATCAATACGCTTATCGTAATTAATGGTTACCTGTTCTTATTCAGCAATCGGCATACTTATGTTCATTTAATGCATTGCATCTCCATATGTCAATTACTTAATTTGTTCATGACTAGGTCATTTATACATTGACCTTGTTGAACGTTTACATTAATCTAAAAAGTCTTTCTGTCCATCCGATTAGTCTTGCTAATTAATTCAACGTTTTGATGTGTGTAGTGTGACTGTAAATAGTGATAGCAATATCGGTAGTGAGACCCCACATAAAATTTGTGCACTTTTTATCCAAATGTAGTAAATAATTCGTTTTTATCAGCAATTCTTATTTGTAAGGGAAAGAACAACGGTATCTGCCAAGTGTCCACAGAAGAACGAATGTGGAGAGGCGAAGGAAATCGATGTGTAATTTTCAGAAATGAGTGTAGCTATTGCTATCAGCAGTGAGTAGAAAGAGAGTGATGGTAGGTGTTAATTGGCAAGGCAAAGAAAGTATTTGCGAACAAGTTCGTCACAGAATGAACTGTTATTTTGTCTGTTATTTTAGCTGTCACACAGCCATGGCATGGAATTCGAGCATTCGTTCCGTGGTTAGAATCTGTCTCGAGCATTTTTCAGTTTCCTTTATTCACCTTTACTATTTGTGTGTGTATATGCGTATATGTATATGTGTGAGAGTATGTATGTGTTATGTGTGTATGGTATGTGTGTATATGGTATGTATATGGTATGTGTATATGTGTATAAGTATGAGAGTATATATGTGTATATATATGTATATGTATATATATGTATGTGTGTATATGCGTGTGCGTATTTACTCGCCCATGTTATTACACACCAATAAGACTTGTTCACCAACAATGGATTCCCCCGCATCACAGTATAATCAGCAGTAGACATTGAATGACAGCACTGGACCATATAAAGCAAGTAAACTATGAAGTCTAAAGGCGCAATTATTTTCATTAACTGAGGCCCAATTAATATATATAATATCAATATACCAATACAATGTCAATGTGAAATATTGTTGAGTAGATAATGACAATGTTGTCGTTGTTGCCATTGCTGTCGCTGTTACTGTATCTGTTGCTGACGTTGTTGTTGGTGATCTTGTTCTCGACGTTGTTGCCATAGCTGTCGGTCATCTTGTACATTGTTGCTGTTGCTGTTGTTGCTGTTGCTGTTGTTGTCTCTGTTGCTGCTGCTCTTGTCACTCTCCTCATCTTGTCCTTGACGTTGTTGTTGATGTTGATGTTGTCTCTGTTGCTGCTGCTCTTGTCACTCTCCTCATCTTGTCCTTGACGTTGTTGTTGATGTTGATGTTGATGTTGATGTTGATGTTGTTGTTGATGTTGATGTTGTTGTTGTTGCCGCTGCTTGTCTTGTTACGTCATCTCACCTTGTCGTTCGTCTTTCCTGCCTCTTTTTGTTGTTGCGTTTATTTATCCATTATACATTCAACTTCTCCTTTTTTTTTTCCACTTCAGAAGCAGTGCGACGATCAATATTGCCAATATGGAATGTGTTACTCACAACACATACGCAGTCCCCGTTTTATTTATATTAACATTTATACGCACGTTTTTCATACTACATTTCGAATAAACCTTATGCTACTTGGCGACAAGCATCCGAGAATTGATAGCCAAAAACGATAAACAGACCAAAGCTCGACCGATTTGTATACATGAGACAAGCGGGTAATTTGGTATGGCTTGCTTAAAGTATTTATTATTAACAGACGTTTTGTCAATTGGATAGAATACACCATCAGATTATATCATAGTCGAACAAGTTACACAATGCTCACATCGATCATAACAATCAATCTCCTTATCGTAGTAAATAAAGAAAAATAGAATAACAATAAAAAATAATTATTATAGCCCTTATTATTATTTTTACAAAACACAAGCAGTGATGGCATTTTATTTCGTTATCTATTTATCTATCTGTCTATATCTGTTTATACGCAGGACAGCGCAGATACCGCAGCAATGGAAGAACATACGATTGAGATAGCATCACAATTTCCCACGCTTTATTCATTGTGACATGTTCTTTATCATTGTCTAAATAAAGAAGTCTGTTACCCGCCTCCTATCATCACATCATATCCTTCTCTCTGCCCATGTAGTTTCTCTCTTCTTCGCTTACAGGTAACAAGTAATTTGTAATGACGTTCACTACAATTACAATCACATCCAATCAAGCGTTTGTACTAATATATCACAAGTGAAAATGACATATATGTAATCTTTACCTACATGTACAAAGCATGTGCAATATAAATATATACATATTATATCATATGCATACAATATATGAACGCATACATAAATAAATATTCATTTTTTTTTTTTCATTTCCAGCCCTTCCATTACGTTCGAATCGAATCAGACAATCACATTCGATTGTGAACTGTTCCATCAGCTTTAGGCGTTCAAAAAAAAAAAAATTTCTCCTGCACAATTCCTGTATAATGGTAAGTGTTTGAATACTAGTAGCTTACTGTATCACTCATGTATTACTATGCATATTTCAGAGGTATTGTGTGAATGTGGATGATATGGATGGATGTGCGGATATGTGTGTGCCTATGTGGATGTGTGTGTGATAGCCGCATATGATCACGCTATAAATATTTTCCAACATATATTGTGTAATACCAACAACACTATATAAACAAAATACCTTCAGCCGTATTTTTTTTCTTATTGCTAAATACTTTCTTTTCCTCCTTCCCCGTCTTCTCCACCCCCCCTACAAATCTTAATTATACGTTACTACTCTAATATTACACACTACACAAATAATTCACTCCTACTAAACTCAATACTAATAATCCTTATAATACGCATTCTCATCTGAACACGTAATGAGCGCCGAAGGAACTGAAACTGTAACCAGCGAGACTACTACCACCACAGTAGTCACTCAAGTGGTGGAAGAGGAAGTTAAAGTAGAAACGACTGAACAGTCTGAAGAAAAGACTGTCGAGAAAAAAGAAGAGAAGATAGAGGCGGAAGTTGCTAAAGAGGAAGAAAAAGTGCAAACAGAGAAGACAACCGAAGAAACCGAGAAAGAAACCAATGTAAGCCGTGTCCTCTACAAACAAAGTCATGGACTCGTCAAACTCTGGAATAAACGATATTTTGTCTTTGGAGATGAGAAATTGGACAAGGAACTGCTCCACAATTTCTATTCAAAAAACAAAAAATTAATTCATCCCAAAGTAGCCACCCCAGCTGAATCAAAATCTGCGGAAAAATCTGCGGAAACCAAGCCTGAGACTGAAGCTAAACCTGAGACTGAAGCTAAACCCGAGACTGAAGCTAAACCAGAGACTGAAGCAAAACCCGAGACTGAAACTAAACCCGAGACTGAAGCAAAACCCGAGACTGAAGCCAAACCCGAAACTGAAGTCAAAGCTGAGACTGAAGCCAAACCAGAAGCTGAAGTCAAAGCTGAGACTGAAGCCAAACCCGAAACTGAAACTAAACCCGAAGCTGAAGCTAAACCCGAAGCTTCAACTGCTACGGAAGAAAAGAAGGCCGATGATGACAGTAAATTGGGCGAGGCTTTGATTAAAGCCATCGCTCACGCTACTCAAACCGGAGAGGGTCTTTTGTTCTATTACAAATCAGAGAAAGAACCCCAACGTGAATCTCCCCAAGGCATCATTAACCTTCGCGATGTCGATCCTGAATCGATTGTCGCTACTGATGACAAATCCTGGGCGTTTAAATTGAAGACCCCATATCGGGTTTATATTTTCAATGCTGCTTCAGACGATGATCGAAAGAAATGGATCCAGGTGCTCAAATCAAAGGTTGAAGATGCTAAAAAGATGTCTGTCGATTTTGAGCAGACTGATTCTTATAAAGAGGTTTACGCGGAACTTGGTAGGTGTTATGATGCATATACGTGGATAGTTCGATTTTGTTTTAATTCCAAAAAAAAAAAGGCTTTTAGAGGGTTATGAAAGCGTAATTCATGACATTATATATCGTTTACTTTGCATTTTTTCCAATCATTACAATTTCAATATTACTGAGTTATTACTTCAAGTCACTAACATTTGAAATTTTTTCATCAATAGTTAAAGGCACTTTTGCGGTCGATACGCTTTCAACCGACGACGAGCCGCCTGCATCGCCTAAACCAACAAACACCGAGGTCAAACGCAAGTCTATCTTCCCATTCGGTAATTTCCTTACAAAAAAGACCATTGAAACCACGGAGACCACTACTGAAACCACTACCGAAACCAGCGAATCAGGTACTGCTAACAAGGTCGAAACAGTCACCGAAACCGTCGTCGCCGCCGCCGAGACTCAAGTTGTTGATGAATCCAAGACCACTACTAGAGATGTCGGCAAGACAGATGAGGGTGCTGGCAAGAAGAATATTATGTCATCCTTTACTTCTTCCGTGACTACTTTCATCTCTGGGAAACCTAAGAAAGAAGAATCTACCGAGGTTAAGAAAGAAACTACTGAGACTGTTGTCGCAGAGACCAGTACATCTGCTACAACTACTGAAGAGGTTAGGAAGAAATCTGGCTTCTTCCATTTCTTCAACAAGGAAGAGCAGAAGGAAGAGTCTAGGGAGGAAACTAAGGAGGAAACTAAAAAGGAGGAAATTAAGGAGGAAACCAAGGAGGAAACCAAGGAGGAAACCAAGGAGGAAAAGAAAGAAGACGCTACATCTGGTGATGAAAAAGGCAAAACACCACAGGTTGTTAGTGGTCTTAGCCGCAAGATCACGAGTATGTGGAAGCGGGGACCGAGCAGGAAAGTTGCCGAGACAGATACTACCGAAAAGAAAGTAGAAGAAGTCACTGAGGAAGTCAAGACTGAGGTTGTAGAAACGACCACCACTGTTGTTGCCGAAGCATCGACATCAGCAGTTGTTGAAAAGACCGAAACTACCGAAACTACCGAACAATCTGCGACGGGGGAGACGTCCGATAAAAAGGAAGAAAAACCCGTTAAATCGTTTATGAAGAAGTGGGAAGAACCGATAAGAAAAAGGTTTCTTGATTAGAATACAATTTCTCTTATTAATTAATAACCGTGATTATGCTAATATGGTTTTTCATTCCACATAGACTTGTCAACATTATGCCTAAACGAACCAACTCACAGTCAGATGCGGTAGCACAGAAAGAAGAGGCAACTGCACAAGCAACTCAAGAGAAGACTGCGGGAGCACAGAAAGAAGAGTCAACTACGCAAGCGACTCAAGAAAAGACTGAGACTGTCGAAACCACTGAGACAACCGGTACTACGGAAACCACCGAAGTGAAGGCCGAAGAAGAATACGATCCAGAGATCAAAAAACAAGTTGATAACGCTTTCATAACGGGCTCATTCGACAAATCATCGCAAATCTTTAAGAAAACAGAGTCCAGGTTCTTCGTTTTCACTAAAGAAGGAAATATTGTGTATTATAAATCTAAAAAGGATGCCACAAAGTCCAAGGAAATTAAAATCACAGCAGATTGCGAAATAAAGAAAAGCGAAAACGAAAAGTCCAATACTATAGATATAGTAACCAGCAGCCGAACGTATAAACTCATGTTCCGAAGCGCGGAAGAGCTTAATCAATGGCACACGCAGCTTACAGAATATCAAAAAACACTTCCTAAACCCGAAACTGATGCCAAGCCTGAATCAAGCAAGAAATCCAAGAAGTCTGACCACAAGAAGGAAGAAACATCGAGATCCGTTGATAAGCTCGAAGTAGCCGCGACTGGACCGAGTTTGGAGGAATCAATTAACGAAGAAGTGAAGGTTGAAGGTGCAAAGACCGAAGTGACAGAAGTGACGACTGAGTTGAAGACTGAGGTTGCGGAGACAACTGCTGAAGTTGTTAAGACTGATACGAAGCCTGAATCTGATGCGAAGACTGATTCTGATGTGAAGACTGACGTAAAGACTGATGTACAGACAAAAACAACATCAAGCGTTAGTGAGACAGGCGTCGAGACAACTGTTGAGGAGACAATAACCACAACCACAACCACAACCACAGAGACCGCCACCACTTCGTCTTAATTGTGATAGTTTTAAAATGTATTCAATTGTTTACTATAGTAAAAGCGTTAAAATAGCAGTTAAAGCTTGCAAGAGTGTAGTATTTTATTATTTATATTATTTATTTACATTAGCTTTTTAATAGTTTATTTTGCTTCCTTTCTGGCTCTTATTGTAAAGTGATTATTGTCGCTTAATAACGAATGTTGTATGCTCATTATACGCATGAGTGTTTCGGACATTTACCAACTACCAAAAACAAAAACTATCCATTTTACGAATGTGGATGCCTTTTATTTTTATTTTTTTCTTTTAGCAATAATTTCAGTTTGAAAACTCGATTTTATCCCCCTTCATATACTTTTACTATTACATCCCGTACATTAATAATCCGTCACGTATATTGAATTCTTGCCAATCAATCTGTTCTCTCCTCAATATTATCCTACAATACCGATACGTACATAAAAGCTCGGGCTTTTTTTAGTCGTTTGGTTTTTCTAATAAACTAGTGTCGATGTTCAGTGACGTAACCTATATCTATCTGTATTAAAAGTGTGATCTTTGATCAACATTCCGATTTAAAACAAGCATTTCTTGCTTTACGCCCTCGCCAAACGCGTCCCTTTTTCCATACTCGCGCGTGCTGTAATAAGATACATGCGAGTTCTATAAAATGAATAACTTTTTTTCAATTAGGTGCTATTAAAAAAAGTTCCGTTGAACCGGAACATGAAGAACAGCCTTGGATAGAGAAGTAGTATGTTGTATAGCGTTTATTCGTCTGCTTTACAATGTAGAACGCCTTCATTTGACACATTGTTTCAGTCGTCCCAAATCAATGGACGATATAAGTTCGCAAGAACAGACAGTGGCCGTATTAAAAAAGACAATTGAGAGTCGTAATGTAAGTTGTATATGCTACATGCTTTATCAAATGGGAACGCTTGTGAAGAAAACTAATCGCTTTACGAATTCAGTTACCACATCTCTTGTTTTATGGTCCAGCCGGTACCGGTAAAACTTCAGCAATATTAGCCCTGTCAAGAGAGCTATATGGGTATGCCCTGTTTTATACGGCTCGCGACTGTCGAGATTTCGTCTGACCAATTGTCTTTTTTGTATAGTCCACAGCTAATAAAGTCCCGTGTTCTCGAGTTAAACGCATCTGATGAACGCGGCATTCAAGTAATAAGAGAGAAAGTAAAGAATTTTGCTAAAGTTACAGTCAGTAATCCTGTCAGGTTAGATGATTGTACGAACAGACTGAGGCATCTTTCATGTGTGTATGCACGTATGCTTGTGTGATTTTCCTACTAGATTGACGCGTTTCGTATTGTTGTAGTGGGTATCCGTGTCCGCCTTATAAAATAATCATATTAGATGAAGCGGATTCCATGACTCAAGATGCACAAGCGGCTTTACGACGCACAATGGAATCATATTCGAAAATCACGCGATTTTGCTTAATATGCAATTATATCAGTCGGTATGATACTTTTTTGATTGTTTTTTACTGAAAGCGATTTACGTTAATCGATATCGGCCATTAGTATTATCGAACCGTTAGCATCCAGGTGTGCAAAGTTTCGCTTCAAACCACTGGATGTGAATAGTGCTAAACAGCGGATCGAGACAATTTGTCAGCGTGAAGGGATTAACTGTTCACCCGAGGTAATTTTCGAGAACTCAAACTCTCGATTTCACCCTCTTTACTAAAACGGTTTATATTGCATCAGGCTGTTGACGAAATAATTAGTGACTCGGAAGGAGACTTGCGAAAGGCGATCATGTATTTGCAAAGTGCTTATCGGCTTCATAAGAATGACTTGATTACTAAAGAATCTGTACGGGAAATAGCGGGCGTACGTATAGATCAGATCGTTAACATGGGGCTTGTGATTCTACGATGAACTGAGACTTTCGCTTCATGCAATAGGTTGTTCCGTCTGATATCATTGATGAGCTCGTCGCGAGTATGTTTGCTGATACTCACGAGAATATCGAAAAGATGGTAGAACGGATTGTTAGCTGCGGGTTCTCTGCGACGCAAATCCTGTCACAGGTAAGCGGCTGTATGGATTCGCTGTGTTAAAAGAAATGAGTTAATTGTCGTAATATATGATTTTTTATACTGGATACAATTATTAACATTACCCGTTTTAGTTAAATGACAACATAGTTAAGAATGATCAAATCGGCCAGAAGGAAAAGTCAATTATCGCACATTATCTGGGAGAGACCGACAAGTGTCTTGTCGATGGTGCTGACGAACATTTACAAATTCTTCGTTTAGCATTACAGATTGCAGAAATTATCCGAGAGAGCCGGAACATGGACATACAATAAAATTTGACTTTTAATCATTCGTGTATATATATCTCACCATTGTCGTGGACGAGTTCTCTGCAGACAGTCCAGGCTGTCAGCCACAAAAAAACAGAGATTGTTATACAGCCTCGATTTACATGATTCAAAATAAGAGGGATGTCAAGCAAATCGTCTGTCCATTATTGCTATTGGTTATTTTGAACGTCATATTAATATAGGATACGCGGCTAGATGCTGAAACTAAGCAATAGGGTTAGAGAATAGTTATTTGATCAACCATTGAAAGAACTCGTAGTTTCAGCTTCAGCCCACTTGAAATTAGGCGTTATAAACACAGATTGCATGATTGCTCCAGTATGTTTGGTTGGCATTGCAATAAAAACAGTTTAATACGTGTGTTTACGAGAAAAGTTTTGCTTAATTTCAAATCTTTGCGCGCACAAGCAATAAACGTAAATTATAGAGCAAAGTTATAACAAGTACTCGCATGTAAACCGTATTTTCGTCGAATACCGGGGCTTTTCCGCCTTAAGTGACACAAGCCGAATGTAAATTTCACGTGACGAATCGTAATTTATTGTGCAATCAGGTGATTGCCCATTCAATCACAAAGGGACGGGGGAAACAGAGCAAAAAAAGTTTGAATGCTTATTTGATATCGACTAAGACGTTTCAATCTGCCCACTCGAATTTCCATCGTTCTCATCGAGCAAATTTCATTCCACAAAAGTAAGTTAGATCAACTTTTCTTTCTATGTAGATTACAATCTCGCAAAAAAAAAAAAAGTAGATAAAAATCTTGGACAAAATGATTGTGAACATAATTGTTGGTATCAATATGGTTGGTTCAGGGTGTAAGGACCATGTCTTATTAATATCTATAACAAGCGCGTTCCTTATTAGTATCTATTCCATACTGGTCATATTCACCCCTGTACGCGGTCAATATGCTCACATCAAAAGTTATACATTGTCCTTTACTAACTAACCATTCTCGTCTTGTTTTTTAACATGTCCATCACTGACGTTATACATTATTGTGGTCATATTTAAAAGACCAAGCGATCCTCAGAGAAACCTCGAATTAGAAATAATAAAAGAATATTCTGATATTACGGTATTTACAAAAACACTTTTTCTAACAAGCGAACTAGCAAGGCAGTCACTCATGAGTGCTGACCAAGTCTTTTTTATTGTCTGATCTCCAACTTGTGCGCTCGTCCCTTTTTCCACGTACTTGTATGCAAAATAGAACTCAAACCAATGTCAGATTCTTCGTCTTCACCTTTAAGTACACCGTCACCGTCCTCCACCACTTCCACTCTAGACACGTCTCCGCTCTCGACGTCAACTGACTTCAGAAGTTCATATATCTCTTCGTTATACACCCACCCACGTCCAACCGAGACTACAGGGGTTTCGTTAGGCTGCCTAGTCAATGCTTCCGTCACAGTGGTCCCCAACAAGGACGATCCGCAACATCCACCAAATTATATTTACTTATTTGGTGGCTTTGATCAGTACACCGATGAAGTGTATAATGATCTATATAGATTAAATGTCGCAGAAATGAAATGGGAAGATGTCATCTATGTGAAGGGCAAAAGGCCATCAAAACGAAACGATCACTCAGCATCGTTGTGGAACGGAAATAAACTCGTTATATTTGGTGGGATGGACGATGAAGATGAATACTGTAATGATGTCGTGATATTAGATTTAGAAACGATGACATGGGAAAGACCGGAAGTGCGTGGCTATATTCCACAAGGACGAGCGAAGCACTCGGCCACAATCTACAACGACAAGTTATATATCGTCGGTGGTCACTCTGCTGACGGCATCATTGTCTCGGAAGATGTTAATTGTCTCGATCTGGAGACTTGGACCTGGGAACCACCATTTGCGTTCGAACCGCGTCATTCGCATTATAGTTTTATCTTTAACAATAAGCTTTGTTTGTACGGTGGTTACACTGAAGATCTTGATCGAGAAAAGTCCCTAACGATGATGGATCTAGACACAAAGACTGTATCTAAAATCGACATTACGAGTGCATCTGCTCCTGGCACTGCTGGACAACATTTTGCTCAGCTATGTGGAGATAGACTTGTCGTAGTAGTAACAGAATGCGTGAAGCATGGTCTACTGCAAGTATCAACTGGTGCATGGGCACTCGATATGAATACTTTCGAATGGCGTCAGTATCTGGGTGACGAACAAATAATCCAGGGTAACTGGCATTATTTTGCAATGGGTGAGAATAACCAATGCTTATTCTTGTTTGGCAACGGTGATAAAGACGAGGAGCATTACTTGTCTTGCGTGCTCTCGGTAGATTTGCAAGAGTATGGCCTTGTTCATATTCAACCACCAACAATCGGGATGGATCTCGGACAGCTGTTTAATGAATTGGCAGTGTCCGATTTTACCCTTCGTTCACTGGAGAAGGATGCTCCTCCGATATATTGTCACAAGATCATACTTCTTGCACGATGGGCACATTTTGCCAAGATGCTTAATTCAGGCATGATAGAATCTTTCAGCAACACATTTACTATTCCCGAACCATACAGCACAGTGCGTGCATTCATATACTATCTTTATACAGACACTTTAGAAGACTATCTACCGGTAGACACCATAGCTGACCTTATGGCATTGGGGAATTTATATCTGCTACCACGATTAGTATCGTTATGCAGTAGCCGCATACATCAGAAAATTGATGTCGAGCATGTAGCAAGAATTTATCATCGTGCTACAATGGCAGGAGAGAACGGTCTGAAGAAACGAGCCCTCAGATTCATGGACATGAACTTCGGACGAGTTTCAAAAACCGAGGGATTTAGAACATTGCCCAAAGAAGTTCTTTTCGATTTTTACGATAGTTTACCAGAGAGGGCAAAAATCAGCGTGGAATGAGCGGAATGGAACTAAAGGTCAAAATACCTGGGATATGACAAAAATGGTTCATACGATGGCACATTAGCAATCGAGTAACTTTTTACTTATTGCCAATGTGTGGAAGGATGAAAAGAACGTGTTTGGCAGTTGCGCCCATTCGTCTGTCATATTCCATTATTGTCCTTTTGGACGCATTAATAGGTTTATTACTATTTGTATGCACTTGGATGTTAGAAGTATACTGTTATCAATAGTAATAGATGTCTTGGGTGATTGCGTAGATCAAATGTGGCAATTCGACCCCTTATCTCTTCCGAAAGAAGTAAATTACGAAATCAAAAAAAAAAAAAAAGGAAAATTAAACCGAAAATCCACTTGACAGCGTAAATGAATTCTGATTTGCTCGTCTGGAAAACTCGACCATCCATACATAACAATTTTTGTAAATTAAGTATCACAATGGCATGTGCGTGATGCAACATACCACGCGAGCACCAGTAAATCCCAAGTTATTTTCCCTACAGCACCAGTTATGTTTAAAATAACAGAGTTGTACAGAGCCCTGGAATTGGTGTAGATTCAAAGAGTTTGTTTTTGTCCGATGTGACGAATTCAGTAGAAAGCAAAATAACGCTTCATTCCTGCTGTTGTGATATCGAATGGAATTGAGGATTTGCAGGTCCATGTTACAAAATTCAAGAAAATTTCAAGAAATTGCCGTAATCTGCTGTTCGTACGCTTTAATGATACTATTAATACTATTAGTACCCTTAGTACCATTACTAACTTATATCTTATGCCTGTTCGGATTGGGCCAATCAATTTATGCATATATTATACGGATCCCCCAACATTGCTACGCAATTCTTTCGTCGTCCGCTACCAAGCGAAAACTCATTATATCCGTATTCCATTATACCAACTTAGTCGACTCTCATTAATCAAGAAATGCTCGCTTTCCCTTAACTTCGGTATGAGCAAAAGTGTGCAACATATCAGTAACGGTTTAAACCCATTGACGGATACTACGACACCCGGTTCTTTGCGAAAGTTTACTCGCGATCTATCTCCGAAAAAGTTTTCATACAACTGTGAAGGCGAACGACAAAAAGTTACTGAAAATAGTCATATTGGAAATAACGCAATGAAGTCGTCGCAATCCAATACTCATTACTCGCGTCAGCAGTTAAATGAGAGAGAAAAGAACAGGGAACCAACGAGTTGCGCCTTTGCTCATCAGCTTCCGAGCTCTACTCAGCAAAGACGACATTTACCCCACCATAAGTACGAACCTTTTATTGATTTATCAAAAAACCGGAATGATTTTCGAACAAATTCACGACATAATCGACGAAACAGCCCAAATACTGAACCTTCAACCCGGTATCCACAGGCACATACTGCCAATTGCGATCATGATCGATCTTGTAATACGCATTCAAGTAGGGACCGTTATTCTAAGACCAATTCTTCAACTTACTCCCAATCGAGAAAGTTAGAGGAATCGTGGCGTAGGTCAGAAAGCCGATCTAGTCAATCAGGTCATTTGTTACCATCACCACAGTCCCGTTTATCACCTGTAAAAGATTCATCGTCAACCTCCAAGAAGAGACCCTTGTCACCATTAACACCAGCCGATCCTTATGTTCCAACGCACAGACAACGTCTTTCCACTGATGGCAACACTTTTGCAAGCTCCTATTTCGAGGAGAAATCAGATGCTATTATCAGAATAGATGATGCAGATGGCGGCCGTACTATCCAGCATCAACCAGAACAGCCCAATTTGTACTCTAGCTATAGTCAGCTATTTAGTCAGCTTGAGCATTCGACACAGCGAGATCCGCTTCCTCCGCAACAGACAGTGTATCAACGCGACCGGGAACGCCAACGTGGCGTAGAAAAGCGCCAAAAGTCTACGTACCACATGCCGCTTCGCATTTATAACCAGAGCTATATCGATTCCACTTTTGATGTAGAATCAGTTAAATCTAGACAAGAAAACCTTGTTTGGCTAAAAGGTCCAAAGAGTTTTCTCAATAATCACGCAAAGCATGACGTCGCTTGGGAGTCATTCGGACCGGATGACAATAAACTACACAGAGCCACGGTTAGCCTGAAAATTTCCGGGGAGGTGCTGCTCGCTTATGGTGATGGAAAGACAAAAAAGGATGCTGAGAAAATTGCCTATCTTCATCTTCTTTATAAATTGGAATCTGATGGTATGTTACAGAAACTTGTAGATGAACACAAATCAGGCTCTCGCAAACAAGATTCTCCTCCGGCCAAGGTCAATTCTAACGAAGGTGATCCTAAGAAACACGTGATAGACTTTTGCTCGAGGTTTGACTACATACCCGATTTTAAAGTGACCGGAGAAGGTCCGGCGCATAACACAGTATGGAATGCTGTGGTAGAATTACCCGAACCAAACATAATTGGTCGTGGATCTGGTAGGACAAAACGGGATGCAGAAAACGCTGCTGCAAGAGATTTCAAACAAAAGACCGAAGAGTACATGGCTGCCAATGGAATAAATTCTATCGATAAAGCAGCGGGAAGTTCGTTGAGCGAAACTGATGCTAAGCGGTTTGTGTCATACGTCATTAAGAAATTTGGTTACAAAGCACCGGTATTCCAGTACAAGAGAATTGGTCCCGCTCATCATACGTTGTGGCAAGCACATTTAATCGTACATGATAACGCGCTAGGTGTTGCAACTAGATCAAATAAACGCGATGCACAGGGAGCTTCGTACATAAATGGCGCGATAGAATTGCGTAAAAAGTACGAACATCATTGGGAAAAATACGAAAAAGAAATAAAAAACAAGGAAAAAACCAAGCCAGCACCATCTGTTCAGATTTATTTCGGTGATAAAAGTCATGACATATTAGGAAGCTTGGTATCCGATCTGCATGATGTAGAATATTTCTTGAGAAACGAAGATGAGGGTATTATAATGCAGAGTAAGCAATTGCCATCATCGGACGTTTCCAACGAACCGACGAACCTGCCAGTCAAACGCCCTCGGCTAAATGATACTTTTCTTGTGAGTAAATCAATGGAATTATACAACAGGTACCAACGTTATCTCAATTCCCTTCAAAACGCGCCAATACGTGCAACACGTGATTCTCTTCCAATAGCACGGTATGCAAGTACAATTGTAGAAGCAATTGAAAAGAACCCCGTCATTGTTCTTGTCGGGGCAACTGGCTGTGGGAAAACTACACAGTTACCGCAAATTATTTTTGAAGAATCTATCCGAAATGGCAAAGGTGCTTACTGCAATATTATAGTCACGCAGCCTCGACGAATAGCAGCTATTTCTGTTGCACAGCGAGTTGCAAAGGAGCGCGCAGAACGTTTGGGACAATCTATAGGATATACTGTTCGATTCGAGAGTGTTCCTCCTGTGCCTAATGGGAGTATTCTGTATTGTACAACTGGCGTTTTTTTGCGAAAGATGCATGAAGATAAAGATGGAAAAGACACCTTGGAAGGAGTTTCTCATATTGTTGTTGACGAAGTTCATGAGAGAGATATGAACTGTGACTTTTTATTGGTCATATTGAAGCGTATTCTTTTTGAACGACGGCGAGATGGCTTACCGCCCATAAAATTGATTTTGATGAGCGCCACCATAGACACGGGTATTTTTGCTGATTATTTTGGTGAATTTTGTCCGGATGGTAAATGTCCTGTCATCGAGGTACCTGGCAGAACCTTCCCTGTACAACAATATTTTCTTGACGATCTCATACCGATGCTCAAGTCACGTTATCAAAGCGCGGGATTAGCATGTTTCGAGGACAAGGATACGAAAAAATACGTCGATCGTGAGTTGAAGCTTGCTCCTCCGCTAGTCGAGACTCCCAGACCGCCGGTATCCAAGGCAGATGCGCAAAATAAATATCTTACTGTGGATGTGGATAGTGATGACGTTAGCAGTCACAGTAGCGATATTGACGATGTTGAAGGTAGTTCAACACCCTCGTCGAACATCACCGAATGGTCGAATGCGCCGAAACAAATAGACGAGGCGGCTGATGCAGAAATACCATATCAATTAATGGCACTAGTTATTGCTCACGTTGTTAACACTAGCACGGAAGGCGCCATACTGGTCTTTTTGCCTGGTCTCGACGAAATTATGACATTCCAACGCCAAATTACCTCAACCCCTTATCCTTTAGGAATCAATTTTGCAGACACTGAGCGCTTTAAAATTTACGTACTTCACTCTACTATTCCGGCGAGTGCACAACAGGAAGTGTTCGATCCTGTGCCTAGCAACATGCGCAAAATCATTCTTGCAACAAACATTGCAGAAACGTCCGTTACTATTCAAGATATCGTCTATGTTATTGATTCGGGCAAAGTAAAGGAAAAGCGGTACGACCAGAGCAAGCGCATGACAAGCTTAATGACCACATGGATAAGCCAATCAAACTCCAGACAGCGTTCAGGAAGAGCTGGTCGGGTCAGAGAAGGAGAATACTACGCATTGATGTCGTATGCACGCTATCAAACTCTCGAAGGATATTCTACTCCGGAAATGTTACGTTCTGATTTACAAGAGATCTGTTTGTATGTCAAGGCGCTCGATCTTCCAGCAACAATAGGAGACGTACTCGCTCAGGCTATCCAACCACCAGACGAGGCTAGCGTAGTTGCGGCACTAGAAAATTTGAAATCTCTCCGTGCATTGGATTCATCGGAGGAGCTGACTCCACTTGGAAAGGTTTTAGCTACGCTCCCAATGGAACCGGGACTAGGGAAAATGGTGTTACTAGGGGCTATATTCCAATGCTTGGATCCAATGTTAACCATTGCTGCTTGTATGGCGTCAAAGAATCCTTTCATGTCTCTACCACAATGCAAGCAACAAGCAGACCAGGTCAAAGTCGAATGGGCTCAGGGTTTGGCAAGTGATCATTTTGCTATATTGAACGTGTACAACGCCTGGTACAAGCTTCACTCTCAAGGTCGTGCTGTTGCAGCGGCCAGGTTTTGTTCTGATAACTATTTAAGTAAATCAGGAATGCAAACCATAGGACAAGTAAAACTACAACTTTTACAACTTTTGGAACGTGCTGGTGTTGTTCCTAAAAATAACCAACGGTTTAATTATCAGACGGGTCCTGGTATCGGTCCGCCGGAACTTAATGTGAATTCCAATTGCATTCCCCTGCTCCGTGCTTTAATTTGTGCTGGAGTATATCCAAACGTATCCCTGAAAACTTCAAAAAAGACTTGTAGAACTAGACACGAAAATTGTGCGTTCATTCATCCTGCATCTGTGAATTATAAAGGACGACTTGCCAAGGCGGCCGCAATGAGAAATGGATCGGGGCAATCAAGTGAAGAAGAACATGTAGAAGCAGCTGTCGGTACACTATATGCTTATTCAACTAAAGTCAAATCGAGTGGGCAGCAGCAAGTTTTCCTTCGTGATACAACCAAAATAGACCCATTGTCGGTAGTGCTATTTGGCGGGGAGACAGAATTACTGCAGAAAGGCGATATAACACTGCTTATGGACGAATGGCTTCAATTTACCGGGGGACCAAAAAGTATTAGGCTGACTAGTCAACTGAAATATCTTCTTGAACGATGCCTGTCTCGAATATATGACCAACTCGATGTGAAAAGTCACAAGGGATCTGCCGTTAATAATAATGATGACGATGATGCGAATCAATCGTTTGATGCAGACAGTCTTAGCCTTGGGTGCAATGAGCGTGCAACAACACGGCTTGTTCAGGGTATTGCAGAATTATTAGATCAAATAGATCGGGACGGGCCACCTCCGGTACCATCGTACACTGCTGATAGGTACCGCCCCGTGCGCTAGATTGCGTATCGATCGTGGAATATCTCTTTCATTTGCGATGTTATGAGCTATTATTAGAGAGTTCGTGTGAGCATAGAATTGAGTTTTGTTTTTTTTTTTTTCTTTTTTTTTTTTCATTGCATTTTATAGAAAATATTTCATTTTCCTTGCATATCCTTTTCGCTTGTATAATATTATTCCTACTTCTGTTTCCTTTCTTTAGACATTTAGCATCTTTAATTTTGGCCTATATAACTAAGGTTTATATGCACTTGAGTTAGCTGAGCGTACAGGTTGTTGAAAATTATGGCTAGAGATGAGGAGAATAATGATCGAAAGTATCTCCTCTCATGTGCACACTTGGTATAGGTGTTTCATAAGCGAAAAACGGTTCGGGGAAGCTTATCATCATTAATAGCGTAATATTGTACAAAATCAATATTGTAATAAATTTGCTATAATTGTAAGTAGGTTAAATACGTGCTTTTAATGATATCGGTATACATTAGTTAGTTGGAGTATAAACTGTAAGTACTATAGTATTGATATTCCCGGGAGATTTTATGTATATAGACAAAATATTTTAACCTATTCCAGCGAAGCAATCCGCAATGGTCTAGTGGCTAGGATCTCCCGCTCTCACCGGGAAGGCCGGGGTTCAATTCCCCGTTGCGGAATAATTTTTTGTGACGCAAGCACTTTATTGGTCGATTCTTGTACTACTTCACTGCAATAATTTTTCATCATTTCTCAAGTTTGCATATTCGAAGTTCCGCTAAAAACTGCAAAAACTAACCCGGCTTAAATTTTATTAAATTATCTAAATCCCTGCTTCTTACATAAACACTGATGGAACTTAAATTAGCATGACCGAGAACTTGATAAAGGCATACTGTTAATGGCTTGCCGTTCCCTCTCCTTCCATTATTTTTGACATGTTTATGCCATCTCCACATGACTCATTTGTCTTCAAAGCAATGTATGCCTCATTTTAATACTACCTACAACCACTTATACATACGAGAACGACAAATAGTTCACGTGCTCTGCAGTTGCAGGCGGATCGCGTGGTTTACGACCTGTGCTTAGTGATGAAACGCGCCTACATTTACTGTATCACCCTCCGTTTTTCTCCTTATTAGCTATTTTCTCGAGGCACAACAGATAGCATTCGATCTTCTGATCAAATGACTCGAGCTTGCAGGCATTCAAAAATTCTATGACATTCTAGTTTAAAGACTTCTGTCTGAAATACTTATTTAGTTCGTGTTCGGACACGAGCTGAAAGAAATGCGAGATTATTTATATTATATCACCATGTTTAAAGGTACTAACAAAATCGAGACAGTGACGCTTACTGATTCAACTCTTGTCATAGTAATAAGGTAAAGTGAGGTGGTGTAGACGTGAGGTTTATAGCGACGTGCAATGTAGGGCGCATTTATGCAGTCACTTCACGTGAATTAAATTTTGTGTTCACCCAATTATTTTTGTTGCAGATCATGCGTCGCGTAACTCGACAACTTGCACATACCGATATAATACTTTTGCTTTATTCATTTACGTTTTATACAGTAAACAACCATGTTTTAGTTTGTTACTTTAGTGCAGCTTAATATAATAATAGTAAATAAATAGTCAAAGAGCACAATCACATGACATCATAAGGGACATGAAGCATAAATCCAGTATCCTATCAGAGGATGAGCGTGGAAAAAGTTCTGACATCTTTAGCTTGGGGGCGTGCTTTGGAAAAACACCCTGCCGTGTGCAGGCCATACTGAAAGCCATCAAATTATTTTTTACAGGCTGGAAATCCTCCCGTTCCCGGAACACCTGAGAAGTATTTTGAACTTTATTCAAGATGCTGGGAGAATAGTCCCGATAAGTGACCATCAACTGAAATTATACGATTGATCAAACGACATTAAATTTAGATTGGCAAAAATTCTGAAATTATATTCCTAATTGACTTCATTGAATTTACACAAGAATCGTATTGAAGATAAAGGAATAATCGTTTTAGCAAGCCTGGCTTCATTGCAACTTGAATACAATGAAATCAGAGACCTAGGAGCAATAGCTTTGGCAGAAGTATTAAAATCAAATTCTACACTGACATATTTGAATCTTTGTGGTAACAAGATTGGAGACACAGGTGCAACAGCTCTGGCAGAGGCTTTACATAATAATTCCTCCCTGTCATTATTAAACTTACAATACAATTGGATCAGAAATGTTGAGCAACAGATTTGGCTAAAACTCTTGAATTCAACACATCCTTAACATCTTTGGACCTTCATAATAATCAAATTGGGGCTGTAGGAACAACAGCTCTAGCTGTGAACGCGATAGGCTATCCTGAAGGTTCTACTCAGTATCGTTTCATTAATGGGTTCTGTGTGATTAACATTATTCTCATAATAGCCCTTCTATAACAATAACTCGTCACGATAACCACATGTCTAGACGAATATTCCAGTAACCGCTATTCCTCCTGAGCATAGAGAAGCGTAACTCTATTTTACCCAGGTCAGTAATATTATAATACTCTTCGCTTTGGCGTCGATCGGTAATGTTATCACAGCGGAATAGTTAAGTAATTCAGAGTAACATAACATGTCATAGGCTAAACGATGACTCAATTAGTAATTGGCAAGTCTGGGTGTTACGTCTGACGCTAAAAAGTATCTCTTTTTCTCCGTACTGGTTAGAGAACTTCAGTTCGACATACGTGATTGATTAGCGAATTTTGTACATGCGAGGAATTTCCAGTGACGGCGCCGGACCATAATATTATTTACCAAGAGTGATAGTTACGGTAAATAATGATACAGTATTTTATTGTTATGTCTTCGGAATTCACTCGAGAAAGCAAGCGATTTTTTTGGAGCGCTCATTAGCGATTGTTGGTTTGAATTTTGTTTTTACAATAATTATTGCGTGTTCGTGATTAGTAAGTGTAAACGAATCAGCAGTAAACAGTTCATTTATTCGCATCGCTCCGATTAAGGAACATTATTTCTCTTCTTATTCGTAACTTCCTTTTATATTTAAAGAATTTAAACATTTTAGATTAGAATATACTGTTTAGGATAAAAATTTCAATGGGGGCCACTGTCACAAGACCATTCTAGTCATTCTGGTCACAAAGTTTATATCCGTGTGTCTAATAAAGAATGCAACGCTTTTGTTAGTTGTGTGACGTAATGCGGTGTGAAAAAATCCAACTCTAAATCCCAGCCATTTTACTTGTTGGAAGAGTGGGAGGTAGCGTAAGCAACATTAATTCAGCCATATATACTGAGGTCGTCGCTTTGACACTTTGTTTCAGTTAAACCTTGGGATACAATCGTAGCCTTAGTGCGATCGTATTTCGCAGTTTGTGCACATTTGTAAATATGAATCTTAGCGGTAAAGGAAACAACGAGTTGCTATTCATCAACTTCAACCAGGACTACAGGTAATTAACTTTAGCCTGCGTTCACTCGGCTGTGTGTAGCCTTGGAATCAAAAAAATATATATATATGAAGAATAGGCTGTTGTGTTTTTTCATATTCTGTCTCTATGAACGTATTATATGTTATTGTGTTATTTGATTAACCGATATATTAACGATCTACTTTCTTATCCTTTGAAAATAGCTGTATCTCCGTCGGCACTCAACACGGATACAAGGTATACAACTGTGATCCGTTTGGAAAATGCTACTCCAAAAGTGAGTCGGATTATTTATCTCATATGTATTCTAATATTTTATCAATTGAGCAATTGACTTACTACGTTTCGAATCAATCTATTAATGTAAAAAAGCTGATGGCGGGATCGGTATTGTTGAAATGCTTTTTTGCACATCTCTCGTTGCTCTTGTCGGTGCTGGAGAACATCCTGCTTTCTCACCACGACGTTTACAAATAACAAACACAAAGGTAGAACGGTGTTACAAGAGTTTGTCATAATGTTTGTTCATTATCTCATTCCCTATGCTTGTGCTTTTACGTTTTCGTACTGCTGGATCTGTGCTTTTTCGTTAACAGCGCCAGACGACAATATGTGAGCTTTCGTTCTCTTCAACAATTCTCGCTGTCAAATTGAATCGTCGCAGATTGATTGTTGTATTGGAGACATCCATTTATATTTATGATATCAGTAATATGAAGCTACTGCACGACATTCATACCAGTCCAAATCCAAATGGTAGGTATAAATTCGTCCTTATTGTTGCAAAGACGAAATTCCTACTAACCGGGATATTTTCTTGATTGCCATATAATTACTAAAAAAAACCGACTATTCTATTAAGCCATATGCGCCCTTTCCCCGTCAAACGAGAACTGCTACATAGCTTACCCATCACCAACACCCACTTCGTCACCATTCTCCAGCAATACACAGAACGCCTCACCCTCAGGTGACGTCTACCTGTTCGATGCCGCATCTCTTCAAGTAGTTAATATCGTCCAAGCACACAAATCGCCGGTCGCCTACGTTGCAATAAACTCAGACGGTACCTTGCTAGCAACAGCTTCTGATAAAGGCACTGTGATCAGAGTATTCTCCATTCCTAATGCACAGAAACTCTACCAATTTCGAAGAGGATCGTATCCTGCGAGGATTCACTCGATTTCTTTTAACACCATGTCGACGTTATTGTGTGTTAGTAGTGATACCGATACAGTACATATATTCAAATTGGGGGGCGTTCCGGGCTCAGCGGGTTCAAGCGCCGGAAATGGAACGAGTAATAACGGAACTGGATCAGCCAATGTTGCAAGACATTCCACCGGACAAACACCGATATCTGGGTATGAAGCTTTCATTGATGATAGGAAGAAGTCAGGGATTGTTAAGTTAGTACTTTGTGATTTAGTTAGTTGTACGAGTTGTTGTGATATGTTTTTTGAGTCAGTGTTTACTTATTTTTACTATGCTGAGAAGGCGAAAATTGAGGCGAGTAGATATTATTTTGCCTATTTCGATGACTTGGGCTAATGATAGTTATGTCGATCCCGGATGATAAAAAAAATTCCATTTCATCCCATCCCTTCCTCGGCAGCCCCATTTTGCTACGAAACAACTACCCGATGGAAAACCGGCATATGAATGAACTGGGAATCTTTGCGACTACACAGTTTATTTTCATAAAAGAGTCATCGACACAACGGATCTGCTCTGTGACCCAAATTTAACTTTTTACCGTTTTTATTTCTCTTTATCTATTATTTTCTTGTCCATCTGTCATCTCGCCTATCACTAAACAGGAGTACGATTCGTCGGTCCTCTCTTCATCTCGGCCGTACGGTTGCTGGAAGTGTAGGAAATTACCTTCCCGACGCTCTTACAGAAATGTGGGAACCGACACGCGATTTTGCATATCTGAAATTGCCTGCTTCAGGCGTACAGAGTGTGGTTGCACTGAGCAAGTAATATATATTTAAATTTATAATTTACATTTTATAGGCATTGAATTCAAGATGTTCTAGCGTTTTTCTGATCAACTCCTTTTATAGTAATATCCCGCAAGTGATGGTTGTCACTTCCGAAGGGAATCTATACCAATATAGTATAGATCTCGAAAACGGTGGTGAATGTCTTCTCTTGAAACAATGCAGGTTTGTCGATGAGCCCAAATGTAATGCAATATGCAATTTATTCTTTCTTACTCATAATATTTATGTTTGGAATAGTTTGCTTGAACCGAATGAAGAGTATAGCAATATGCCTCTAGCATCCGAGTGAACAGTATATGCATATATACACATATATATATGACTTATGAGAATGTAATATGTTGTTGTTTATTAGGAATTTAGATTGCCCTGGTAATATAGTCTCATAAGATCAACTTTAGCAAAGAGGAGTGGTGAATATCGGGATGGACGGTTATGCTTTAATACTAAGGAATGATAACTCTATTATATTATACATCCATTCTCTATTATTGTTGTAATTCTCACAGTTGCATTAGCTATGTAAGATATACTAGTGAAAGATGTGGTTCAGATTTATTAAGTTCTAATGGATCGATGAATAAATTGTCTCTCCGAGTGTGTTTATCCGAAATCATGATGCAATCAATTTTTTCTGGGGCGACCATTGGCGCCATTATCATATATCGTCGAAAGTAGGATGTTTGTACTTAACTCGCACACTCTCGTTCCACAAATAAAGTTTTTGGTTTTCTTCCAATGAATTTAAAATTGAATATAGGCTTCCCGCCAGTTAAATCTAGTGTTTGTTTTGAATCAAACTGGGCATGCTAGACGCGTTTTTGTGATGCGTACAATTTTCGGAGGGGGAGTTTGACACAGATTCATTTTTAAATAAGGAATTTTGAAGTTGGATGGTCGTTTTCCTTTAAGAATGCCATGACAATACGACTTGTTTGGCGTCATTGTCTCGTTGAAAACTCCAAATGTTGCCAAGGACTTTTGCAACACACTGTATTTTCGAGAACGATCGCAAGTTATGCTTATGAAAATTGAATATCGTTAGGTAATTTTAACTTTTCTGTTGTAATTGGGTCAACGTAGCGAAATGCGAATCAAAGCTCAACAAGGGGTCTGGAATCAGTTTTTACTCCAGTAACTCAAATTTTGTAGTTTATAAAAAACCTGTCGGTAAAAAGAAACGCGTTCAAGGGTCTTTTATCAAAGTCAAACATGATGTTTTGTTGATAGTAATAGGTCGTTCGATCAGTGGATGCCTTGGCGAAAAGCTTTTACGTTAAATTGTTTCCTTTGATTTTCCTATTTGAAAAAGTTAGTTTAAAAAAGATGAGGCGCGCAATTTCTTGGCTTGAGCTTTATTTATTATTAGGTATCCATAGTGGATTTGATATAAATTAGTCTCATATTATGTTATAACTTTTAGCAAACATCTGCGCGCCCAGTTTCAGTCATAACAAAAGCTGAACTAAGCCTTGGTTGATCTTTCAGCTATATTAGCCATCTTTAGCTCACATGGTCAAATAGTGCCTTGTCTGGTTTTTAAAATGCCTCTATTACGATTGCCACTTTTAGGCGTGACGTCACGCTCAGTTTTCATAATTAGAGTTATGCTTCTGAGAAACCGCCCAATGGTGTTTGGTTTCCCTCATCGACAATTACAGTATTGATTCGGTTTATACTTCCATCTCATCCAGTTTGAAAATGGGATAGACATTGGTCTGCACAACTGCTGCTATAATATGTAAAGAGAGCGAGCAATTGCTTCTTGTGCTATTTAATGCATGCGTTGTGTGCATTACTACATATGCAGGGAGTTTACGCTTACAGTTTACAGGAATTGTTTACCTTATTTATACATGTAATACCTAACCGCTTTTCTAATAATGTACTTTATTTCAAACTCGGCGCTAGGTGCCGACGTCTTCTTGCTAGCGTCACCTGCTCGCTATGTTGCTGCTTTCGCGTAAGAAGTGGAGTAGGGTGAAGGAGGAATCAATAAGATTTGATGATTTACGCGCATAGAATCACTGATGTAATAATTTTTCTCGCTCACGCGCAGGAAGTAAACTACTACTACTACTACAAATACGTAAACTGGAATGTAACCACAAGGCCATTTTGGTTTTGGTTTTTCATCTACCAATGTCAAGAAACTTTGTTGAATCATTTTTACGTGCAGTCTATGCGGTAATACAAGAAAATGTGAACTTCTATACGACTAAGCATGTTTGAATATGGTTGAAAGAAAAAGAGTATCAGGTATAGGACGATGAAACATGAAATGTAAATATAAAAAAGGAAAGCGGAAGAATAAATATTAGGGGAAAGGAGATAAAGAAAGATATAAAATTATTAAAAAGTCTATAAAATTGTTTGTTCAGAAAATTTTGCATTCGACGGTTTAAAATGTTCTTGCAAGTTTGATGTGAGGGGATAATATATAATACAAGGCCAATGAATTTGGTTGGAGGGGGGATGGGGATGTATATGATTATATGAATAAATCTATTTTCGGTATTATGAACGGTTCTTCGACAGGAGGTATTGCCTCCCAATCCATGTGCCATTCGGTAGGCATAACACCACCAATAGGTGCAAGCACATACTTTGCCAACTCTCTAGCACATCTTGTTCTTTCCGACCATGCAATTTTCGAATTCAGTGCTCTTTTTGCTAGATTTCCGCCAACAGTATCCCACGTTTCCCATTCTTCGATGCAACGCTTCAACTTTTCTGGCCATCGATGCCATAATTTCTCTTGAATGCGCGCCAGGCGCTCCACCAGTTTGACCAAGAGGAAATGAGCGGTTGCTTCGTTGTGGACAAAGCTTATGTCTTCAAGATCACGTATGAGATCTGCTATCTCGTAGCGCGGTCGCCAACAGTCTTTTGCGTCGAGTGCAGGGGGGCCAGCTTCCCAGCGTATTCTCGCAAGGTTTTGTAACGGAGGCAGGATGTTATTTGGGTCGTAAATGATTCTACCGAATGCATAGCATCGTAAGATAATTCCAGTTTCGTCAGTCGAGAGCAGGTGGCATATATGGGATGGTGGGTGGATAAACATTTCGACCTGGGAATGTGTGAGTTTTTTGGGGGGGAGGTGATACGATAGTGAAACATGTGATATTGTGCAATAGTGTGTAATTGTTTTAGATGAGCATATGATATTACATGGTACAATACGAGATTCACGTAGTTTTCATATGTAAAAGAATGGGAGAATGGGATGATTCATACCTCCAAACCATCGATGATAACATTTCGCCGACATTTACGTTGTGAATTTATGAGGACATCAACATCCACGTCACTAAGAAGGATTACCGGAAAAAAAAATGAGCAAGTTGTTGACAGCGTATACGCAACGTCTTGGGAAAAAGAAAAGATCTATATAGGGGGTTTTTACGCTTCGATAATAGTTGTAGAATACATCTTGGATTTCCTCGCACATGGACTCGTTTAATTTACCTGTGAGGTCTAGCATTGCCGTAGACGCGTGAGCCGTAGGCAAACAAGCCTAACAATTCATCACCAAATTCGTGGGATAAGCTAACGAGGAGCTTAGCGTATATACAGTCAGAAGTCTTTGTAGAAGTCTTTGCTATGGGAGCATAAGGATTTTTTGATTGTATATCGGACACGGAAGTTGGTATGTTGAGAAAGCGCATGAAAGGCAGTAAATATTTAGCAGTGGGAGTCTTGAATGGATTGCCGAATATTGGAGCCATATGTATTTGAAAAGACGCAGTACAGACAAATAGGACAAAGAAGAATGGAGAAACCCAAAGGAAAAAGCAAAAGTAGGCAAAGGAAGATAAGAGAGTTGATAAACGGGACATAAGTTGGACGAGGGGAATACTAAAGAAGAGAAGAGACGAGTGGGGGAGGTCTCCTTTTTACGATTGTCAATGTGGACAATCAGATCCAAATAGGATACACAGTCTGTTGAAACTCAACACATAAAAATAAATAAATTGATGATGTAGTTTTTAGTTTTGATTTTAATTATTCCGATTGCAGCAAATTGTGGCTGAGTATACGCCACCGTAAATGGGATAAAAGGACAAGAAATAAAAAGGTTTATAAAGTAGTGGGGGGGGGGTTGATTGAGTTGGGGGAAAAGGGAGAAGTAGTATAAAACAGAAAAGTAAACAGATAGAAAGAAAGCCCCCCAAAAACTATTTGCAGTAAAGAGAAGAATTATACATACATATACAGCATGCATTAGAATAAAAAGTATATTTATTCATTCATGTATAAATTAAAATATACACAATGGGGCGAGAATAATGATGATGGTAACAATAAATAATAATAATAATATAATAATAATAATAACAGTAATAATAATAAGTGTAATAATAATGATAATAATAATAATAATAATAATAATAATAATAACAACAACAACAACAACAGTAATAATAATAATAACAATAATAATAATAAGTGTAATAATAATGATGATAATAATAATAACAACAACAACAAAAACTAAAACCGCTAAACTATTTGAATCGTTCTACATAAATTATAGTGTGATTTCCATTGTCTTGTTTCTTGTATTTATAACAATGCAGGGTTAATGTAGTCGCTGTAGTTTTGAATACATTATCTAATCAACATACCTCAGCATCATCATTCTATCATACATACTTAAAACACGCACAATCACCAAACAGACAGACAAACAATATCCTTTTTTTAAGCTCAGCGTTTCTCAATCGTCAACGTACGTAAGCTCAGGAGTAACAGAAAGAAAGAACTGGGAATAGTTTCAGAAGCAAGACTTACATTTGCTTAGTCGCACAACGAATGCTATACATTACAACTGCCTGTCATGAATAAGTGATAATGACTCCGGTACATTGATAACGATCAGATGACTACGCTTGGAAGGATTCGTAAGAGGCTCTCGCATATCACACAACATGAAGACGACATAAAGACATGGGCAACGTAGAGTATCGCATCGATTTATTCCCCCTTTCTCACCCTTCATTCCCAGTGTTTTGGGTTTTGTGTCGTTTATTTAGGATACGAGGCTGATACGATAGCACATTTATGGTCATATTTTTTAGTACTGCTAAATTACTCTGTGTTTACAAACTATAATGCAGTTCATCTTCAGAGGTTAAATTTGAAGCTTAAAATGGAGAGAAAATAGGAGTATGTTTACGGTCGAAAGGAGGGAAAGGAGGGAAAAGGAGCGAGTGGAAGGAATGAATAAGAAATACCAAGAGATGGAAGAAGAAAAAGAATACAAATAAGAAGAAACTAAATACGCAAAGAATAAAGACAATGAAAACATGGTTATAAAGAAGATGGCAAATGCTGACAAGGTTGACACAGAATCGATTCTTTGTTTGTGGACGAAAAAAAAAAATAGTTTGTACGACAGCATCAGTACAAAAAATCAATATTTATATGCAACAATATTAATATATAACAGTTAATATATGCGATTAGAGTTTTCTACAGTATTTTAAAGTTGAGCAACCTTTTTATTAAGGTTAGTTTATCAGTGTTGCTATTATTACCGTTATTATTATCATTTATTATTATCCTAATCACTATCAATCATAATCATCATATAAATAACTACCCGTACTTACTGTATATGCTATATATAATCGATTGTTACAAAATATTTTAGTTCTGTCGTTTTCGTTGTTCTGTGTAATCGGTTTAACCGTATTTAGAACAACCGCTTTCGACAATCATATGGCTTCCTTCTCATCCCGTAAGACTGAATGACTGACAATCAGTACCGCATGACAATCCAAGGAAACACTAAACTGATTGACCGGAAAATCCCTAGCAACTATGGCTTCAGTTTCCATATGTCTATGGAAATTCTCCGCGCTCCCCTGCTTATTAGACTATCCTCGCTATCTTCAAATCGTCCATTTCAACCCAAACGATAACGTCTCCAGATTGACGCCATCCCCGGGTATGCCTGCTGTCCCCCTTCCGCAATCTTTTTGTTGCAGTGTATCACACATATCTGTGTATGCTATCTATATACATCCTCAAACAAGCACCTCTCTCCTTATCGTCAAAATCTTCGATCACCAAAAAGAACAACCAACAAAACCAGCTAAGCTTTTCAGCCCTGCTCGTTCTAAAACGCAGGGCTCTGGCTATATTAGTGATATTAAATGCAGCAGTAATATGATTTTTACTACAGCTGCATCAAAAAATTCCCCCGCAAATTACCATTCTATGCAAAATCACGCGATTCTTATTGAATGAAGATAAAGAAAAATTCATTAATGGTATAAACGATGCAAACGCAACTGTTTGTGTACAGAGAGAGACTCGAACGAAAGATTGGGGGGTACCCTTCAAATAAAGTCGTTCTATAATATTTAATATCTCATGATTGGGAAATATTTTGTTTCTCCTCTCCCACCCATCCCCATCGTCCCACCTCCCCCGCCACCACCACTACCAAATCTTCATTCTCCAAATCAGTTATTCATTTCTTCATCACGAGATCATTGTTCGTTTCGATCATCACTATTTTCCCTCTTTTTAAACTCGTATCCACACCTACTGGTCTTTCAACTGTCTTTTCCCATCAAAAGCACGTTGTAAATCACCCTTCAAGCACGTGTGAATTTTAGATTTGTCATAACACTGTCAGCAAACTTACCAATGAACTGAATGGGTTTCCTTTATCAACAATCTGTTCCGATCGTCCTTATGACGTTATTGACAAAAATGTGTTTCATTCTAGAATGGATTATGTAAGTCGATGCTTGGGGGAGCAATAATCGGACTTTTTTAACCATGCGGCATATTGATCCATATCGATAAATGGTTTATTCTTTGAATTTGATATTTTCAGTCTCAAATAATGAGGTCGTTCGTAAACTGACGCGACGTTGACATCGACGTTGACACAAAAATTGAACGAGATCTTCGCTATCTCGTGAATGTGCGTGTAAACAATAAAGATTAGGAATAGGGGAGAGGATCAAAAGATACGAATGCGTCAAAGTCTATGCGATAAGGAATGGAACTATATGCATGTTGCATATTAAAGGTATAAACCGGAAGTGTTCGATTGCATATGCCAATCAACTAGACAAAAATTGTATACGCAAACAAATAGTGTTGACTGAACGCGTGCTTGTAAGGGTTTGAAATACTGATATAATAATACTAAAACTAATACAATTCTTTATTTAGTGATGTGTATACCAAACCAATGAGCTTAATTTATGCCTCACATCCATATGTAATATATGATCTGACAATTAGACGATTTTTTTTAGCAGTGTGGGGAAGGCACGCGTCACATGGCTACAAGATGTTTGCGAGCGAATATATTATGTTAAATGAGCGAACGCTCCTTCACAGTTGGATCCTCTGATACGCTTGGACAAATAGATACAAGTAATCATGGTACTTGAAACGCAAATCATATGACACAGTGTAATCGGTATAGGCCCGTGTCAAAAACAAGCTTAGTTCAGTGAACGGTATTAATTTTGGTAGTGCCCCCCGGGACATCAATATAATCAAATTCGTTTGGTACTAAAATACTAGCTCGTTTCTATAATCAAGCTTAAGTCATGAGTCTATTCCCTTTTTTGATAAGTGCAGGGGAGTTAAAGAATTCAAAAATGGCATGGGCTTGTGTTCGGGTTCTTAACAGAAAGGTTTTCGATAAACCAGACCCCGGCCACATACAAGTTCTTTAAGAATAAGACTGTATATGTATGTGGCGTAACGTTTATCGATTAATCTCAGGGATACGAAAAGGGTAGTTTAGCAGTCTAAAGTTATTGGTAGATTTTATTCGTCGAACCAAGTGCCGCAGTATTATTAAAAAAGTATTCTATGTGCCGTCCCTCGCGTTATAGAAAAGGAGTAATTTTTGAAAATAAAATGTTTTTTCAAATTAACTATGTGGCCCTGCTTTCTTTTTTTTTTCCTTTTTCCCTTTTTTTCCTTTTTAACTTTGTTCTTGCAGATATCAACAAATTGCGCGGGCAACTTACGGCACAGTTCTACCAGGAAACTGTTACTGATAACCAGCGCACAGTTTACGCGTGTCTGCATGGTTTATGCATTCGCACGTACGGTTTCATGCAGTCCTCGTGTAAATAGCGCGCGGTAATTCGATCCAGTCACATATATTTGATTGCATTGTCGCGCTGAAAGCAAAAAAAAAACAAAACAGCAGATCAAGTTAACTAAATCGCATTAATCTTTGAGGTAGAAATTGTATGGAAAATTATACATTGAAAAATGGCATAAACTTTTATTGTAAAAAATATTTGTTATGCTAGTCGGCATTATGCATAGCTTATAACACTAGCATTGATCTTGTGACTGCACGACTTGAACATAGCATACGAGGGAAATGCAAAAACCCTCTCGAATACGGCAGATTATTTTAAACAGTAATCATTGCATTGTTTACCTAAAAGGCATCGAATGATATAAAATCGCGTGTTCGTGGTAATGTGAAAAGAGTGTTATAAAGGAAACCCAAATGGGGCATGCTGCAACAAAACCAGACAATGTGAACATTTTACAAATGAGCAAAAGTGAATGATGACGTTTTGAAAAGTAATAATGTGCTCATCATAACTTATGGACTTTAATGCTCATTTGGGGCAGACTGCAACAAAACCAGACAAAGTGAACATTTGATCATGTGAGCCAAAAAAGACTGATGTGGCTGGAAATAGACTAATTTAGCTGATAAAATTTTGGTGAGGTTTTGCTCAATTTATAGCTGTGGCTCATGCACCAATCCAGACTATTTTTTAGTGACATTTTAGACCTATTCTATGTTATAAGCGAGCGACTAGCATTCGTGTATAAAAACAAGATGAATTCACATTCACCAAAACACAACTCTCAAGTCAATCTACACAGAAGACTGTATATAATCACGAGCACAACATTTGCATTTGCCAAAAAGCTTTATTCAATAAAAATGGTTCGTTATATTCATCATCTAACAAGAATCTGCGTGCAGACAAGAATACTAATCACGTACTGCTGTACATAATGTGGTGGTTGACAAACTCAATGATATTGGCAAGAATCTGTGTGAAATTCGCAATAATTGCAATTGGGTCAGACCACACAGAAGGTCTTACTCTCTCAAACCGACCAAATCATACGAAGGATATGTTCTGACTCTCTGGAACGAGTTTAAACAACTCTTTGATGCAAAGAGAAAACTTGATGACATTAGTCTGTCCACAACGTATTGTAAGGTTAAGAGTGAGATTGAAGACCTCGGGAAGGGTACCATCGGAACTTCTACATTGGAGAACTTTTACAAACGCAAAACGAATCCCAGGCCCAATACTTTAAAACTGATAGCATCTTGGATAGAAAATAAGAGGAGAGATAATGACAAGGGGAATTACCAAAATTAATAGTTGAGCGAGCCCAAAGAACAGGGACAGTTATCGCCGTTCAAGGCAGGTCTAGGGGCCGACTGCTTCCTCCCTTGCAAGCTCGTGATTGTTTTTGACATGTTTACGTGTATTGATCACTTTACGTTGAATAATTTTTTGAAACGCACCTACAGCACATTTAACAAGTCACCTTCGCGTTCTCTCTGCTTCACACGTTGTCCTCATATTTGTAAATCTCACGTCTACACCACCTCACTTTACCTTATCGACGATTGTTGACTCGGTAAGCTTCAGCTGTCTCGATTTTGTTAGTACCCTCAAATATGGCGATACAATACAAATAATCTCGCATTTCTTTCAGATGTCCGAACACAAACTACAAAAATATTTCAGGCAGAAGTCTTCGGACTGGAATATCATAGGATTTTTGAATGCCTGCAAAATCGAACTGGTTGAGCAGAAGATCGAATGTTACCTTTTATGCCTCGAGAAAATAGCTAATAACGAGAAAGGTTGTAGAGCCACGAAAGCACAAGAGCTCCTCAAAAGATATAGAGAGGCGAGTATTTTTCTTTATTTTTGGAAAAACATCAATGGGAATAATGGCGTGACGAGTGGCTTTGAGCTTCCTCTGTCATTCAAGGCTCCGAGCCGAAGCCAATATTGGTGTCGGGACGTGAGTGACCTCCGAGGTTGTCCATGTTTAAGACTGACTGGCACCAATCCTGTTTGGGGCGTGCGTGACCTCTGAGGTTGCGGATACCTGGCAGGGAATTAATTGAATGGGTGTTGGTGATGCGCTGTCTGAGAATAATGCTAATTCCTGAATGTCCCAAGCTAGAACGATCGACCTGACCGAAAACTCGCAAGGACATGGAAGAAAGCCCGCCAACATAGTTCTACATTTCAATTCTATAATACGAACTTCGCGGGCAATTCCCAACTTGGAAATTCTGGCACAACTCATGGTGGTACTTTTATCCGTTCGACAGAAATAATCAGGAAAAGAATAATGGAGTAGGCCCTTAGAGTTTCCATTGATGCTAATGGAATTGAGATTTCGTTTTAACTATCTTAATTACACTAGGACAATTATGAGGATTCGACCGATAATTCAGATTCAGAGTATCCATCGTATTTATGTCATGTATTATTGTTATGTTCAATCATTTTACAAGCTTTACATTGTTTTGGTTCATGTTCTTTGTAGCACAGAGGAGTCTGAAGAGGATATAGTAGTATCACGTAAACGAAAACGGAGGAACGTCAGGGTATAGGTTTCTCGGTGTACTGCTGTTCAAATTTGAGGTCATAGGTGCTGTGCCATTGCTCACAACTAATTTTGCAGGTTACTTTCAAGGCGACCACATCTGATAATATCAGAAATGACCCCTCTAAAAAAAAATACAAAAGGTGAGTTACTACTTGATTTTTTTCATCTTATGAAAGCACTAAAATTTCACTGGTCTAGACAGAAATCGAAAATAACGAAGAGGATGATGACTTACAGCCTCTCGACATGGAACTATTCATTGATGGCAATACTGTAAGGGTTACCTTCCGTACTCCATATATTCATTCGATGATGACCAAGCGTTTTTTTCTTTTTTCTAGACTCCACCCTCAAGTTCTCTGCCCAAGAAGGTTATCACTCCACAGAAGCCAAATCTTGATGCTTCATTTGGCGACCACATAGTTGTGGGAGAACGAGGGTGCATTGTGCAAATGCACCCCGCAGTACAGTCCTGGCTTATGGACGTTCTTCTGGTAATATAAATGTCTCAACTTGAAAATGGCGCATTGGATGTTAACAGTTTTTTAGTCCAACAAGGAAACGTTCAAGTCAGCTCTGGATGGGAGTCCTTGTTCGGAATTTGCTGAAGTGTGCAAATTCATTCTGATGGACTTGTGAGTGACTTGCAAATCCTATTCATTGGCGATAAAGACATTACTCAGTGTATTGAAATTATCCCAGTTTTTTGATGACGCGACGGGGCTGTCTTGATCAAGATATTGGGAAAGGAAGTACACCGTGGAAAACATCGTTCCAATGTTCAAGGGAATCGCTGCGATTTACGACAATGTCACATTTGACTGGATTGAAGCCGAACTCAGTTGTATTCGTGGCGTGAAGGCAATGTTCCCCAAGTCTGCGATAACAGTCCACAAGGCCGATGGTATTGGTATAAGTCGCGTGAATCAAAAAGAAACCATCTTCATTGAGGTCTCGGGGGGTCCCGTAAACCCTGTTGCAAAACACATCGTGGAAGACACAGAAAAGCTCATAAGAGAGGGTGTTTTTGGTCTTATTGCGATTTTGCGAGACCATCTCACGAAGCCTCTTGAAAAGTGTATGCAAGTGAGGACCTTTATATTGCAAGTCATAGGTAAGCAAAATACATCTTGGTACGTACATCATTAAACTATTAGAACTCTTACAACGGGATTTATGTTAGCTGACCGAATGACACTCAGTGAGGTGGGACTTTCCAACATCAAGCATAAGTATGTCGTGTTGGAAATCTGCTCTGCACAGATTCCATTCGCATTTGATGATGTGCCGAAATTTATGCATATTTTTAATCTACTGCATACTTTAGTGGTGAGTATCACATGTGATCTTTGGATTACGTCAAATTTGATTTAACTTAATATTTCGCAGAAGAAGTTTCAAGACCAAACAGAAGTGTTGAAGAGTGTCGTGACGTTACACGTGGGAGAGCGATCGTGTAACCTCCTTGAGATTTAGCGTCTTCCAACGGCGATATCGG
>CAJVPJ010000082.1:0-48086 GCA_910592205.1 Paraglomus occultum
TTCGAAAGCCTGTTAAAAGGTCACTAACTGTTTAGAAGAATTAGCATTAGTAGGCGCTGCCGATACGCCGTTGGAAGGCGCTAAATCTCAAGGAGGTTACACGATCGCTCTCCCACGTGTAACGTCACGACACAGTGATGAAATGCCTGTCAATCCATAGTAATAGGTGGAGGATAGACCAGTCTACTTGATATATTTTTATATTCCTATTACGCAGTATAATATTATTTGCATTGCGTGACAAACCAATGGCATTTTTATTGAGCATTTAATTTACGATAAATACAGTTAATTAATTCTGTTCCTAGCGAACCGCGAATCGAAGTCGACAGAAGATTTTGTAATTGAACATTCACGTGAACACATTATTGTGTGTGACGTATTTTAATTTGCTACACTCGCAATAAATCCGAGTTTAAAAACAACAGACGTTGATTTTATACATTGTGACAACAGCATTAACGTTAATTAACAAATTATTAAAAAATATCAAATCGGATTCGAACAAATGTTTCTGTTGCCCAAAAGCGTGAGCTCTGTGAAAGAAGAAGATAATCCACGTTGAAGCAGTATGGGGCTTGTGAAAATGAAATGCGCAGGCTTCAAATAGCCAAAACTTGAGCAAGCTCTTAATCTGAGTTGATAATGCGTTTATGCCCAACAATACTAATTTTGGCAATATTTAAAAAGAAAAGGAAATTACTTTGCAACCAAGTTGTTATTAATAAATTTTACGCATCGGAAGGGGCGTAAACATCGCCATAGACCGGTCCATTTCGAAAACAAAGCAAAGTTGCGAGTGCACCGACTCTTGAATGAGTAGTTGTTTTTTTAGAAATTCCTTAGCAATTATAATTTGGAACGGTAATATAAGACTGGTTTTTTTTTGAAGAATTTGGAAAATGTTGCTTCTTGTAACATACATGCTTAGCTTGCTTCATGGCAATTGGAAAGAAGCTTTTTTAGTAAAGGAGTATGATACGTAGTGATATCGTTAAATAAGGTGCGCAACTTTTAATAAAATATAAATTCTGCTCTTTGAGCTGAAGAAAAATATGAAATTTAACAATATATAGATTTATATTTACGTGGAAACTATTCCAATATTATTGAATTCAATCAATCATGTGACTAAGTTGCTATATGATGATCAGTCAATCCAACGCTTGTTTCTCCATCGAAACATTTAAAAAATGCCGATAGAGCTCGTTTACGATGTCCTGTATGAAATCGCATCCCACTTTCGAGAGCACATTCCTATGTTACGTTGTTTCCTTTTACTCAATCGGGCTTGGTGTTAATGATTAAGGTGGAAAGAATCTGTGTTGCTCGAATAATTGGCGTAATCTTTTTGTTCTCTTTTCCTGGTAAGCGTATCCGCTAAATGTAAAAATTTTATTTGCTGTTTTAATTTTTGCCAGCTTTCTAACGAAATTTAGTAACGTTGATAGTTTTTATGATAATGTTACGAGTTTTCGCACTAACGCAAGCATTGACAAACGTGGAGCCAATGCGATAGCTAATCAACATGTACCGCACGCTTTGGATTCGTAACCGAAGCAGACACTCAATGCGACGGTTCGGCTTTAAACATGACGTTAATTAACAGAAGCTCTTAGCCGATCTTGTAGATTAAAAATTAAACCTGCGCATCGTGCAGAAAAGGCTATGTTGGATTTTTATGTTATGAAACCTGCAGAAGACTGCTGCGTCATGTTAGATGTCATGACAAGAGAAATGCATTATTGCTACATTTGCATTAAAATTTAATACTTAATATATTATGCCAATCCATTTACCTCTCACGTCTAGCACGAGGTTAAAACTTAATAAAAATCAATGAGAGAGCACATGTTCTATCTTATATATGTATATAACTTTAATTTGCTGTCTTTTTTGACATGACATTATGAATTTTTTAAATTTATTACTTTACGTTGTTTCAAACATTAGCATCTTCATTAGAACTATTCATATATGGACGAATCGTCTTCTTCTTCCCTCGTAGTACTACTCCCGTCGGTAGTTTGAGGTCTTTCTGGGAATTTAAATGGAGTACCAAAACCAAGCGATTGTTGGAGATTCCGAGCGAACATATCGTATCTAGCAAGGTCGTTAGGTGATACTGAGCGGCGAGCAAATCGCATCGCTTCTTCAAAGTGAGCCCTGTGGAACAATAAATAGACAGTTAATAACATATAAATGGCACAAACGTCATTGAACAATAGAACAATATTCGTTGACAGCTTACTTTGTGATTTTGGGAACCGGGTCATCATCTTCGTCCATCATATCTTCTTCTTCATTATCATCATCGGCTCTCTCTCTCTTCATTCTTTCTCGCTCTACCTCCTTTTCAATACTTTCCCTAATAGCCAATTTACAAGCTCTCTGACATACTTCTGTCAAATCCGCACCGGAGAAGCCATCCGTCGCATTGGCCAAGTACGCCAGGTCGACGTCGTCACGTACGGGCGATTTACGCAAAGTTGCTTTCAAAATGCTCAAACGAGATGGCTCGTCGGGCAATGGAATATAAATTAATTGATCTAGACGGCCAGGTCGAAGTAATGCTGGATCGATTTGGTCAGGTCGATTTGTGGCACCAATAACGAACACGTTTTTCTTAGCATTCATTCCGTCCATTTCTGTTAGAATTTGGTTGAGAACACGATCGCCGGCACCGCCTCCGTCGCCAGCGCCCGAACCACGAGATTTCGCAATGGAATCCAGTTCGTCAAAGAACATGACACAGGGTGCTGCCGCTCGTGCTTTATCGAAAACGTCTCGAACGTTGGCTTCCGATTCACCAAACCACATGGTCAACAGTTCAGGACCCTATAATAGCACAAGGTAATGAATAAAGTGTATCATAGAGCTAACGTCCATTATTAGAATTATGTTATTTGATCGCCTTACCTTAATGCTGATGAAGTTGGCTTGACATTCATTGGCAATTGCCTTGGCTAAAAGTGTCTTACCACATCCGGGTGGTCCGTAGAACAGAACACCCTTTGAAGGAGACATACCAAATTTGAGGAATTTGTCCGGATGCTCTACAGGGTATTGCACAGTTTCCTGTAGTTCCTGTTTGACTTTTTCTAAACCACCAATATCGTTCCAGGTGACCGTAGGCACTTCGACAACAGTTTCTCGGAGCGCTGAAGGATTTGATGCACCCAATGCGTACTATACAATAAAAATTGAGTGTTATAAACAATTCTTCTCCGCACGTAAAATATTAATGCTTATAGATGTCACCCTGGTCTGTACACTTACTCTAAAGTTGTCCATGGTAACGGCCAAAGAATCCAAGACTTCGGCATCAATAGTTTCATCTTCTAAATCAATCAAATCCATCTTCTCTCTTATCTGCTGCATAGCTGCTTCAGAGCAGAGTGAAGCTATATCAGATCCTACATAACCATGCGTTTCACCGGCTATCTGCTCTAAATCAACGTCCTCATCTAGTTTCATGTTCTTTGTGTGAATGCGGAGAATTTCTAGCCGTCCAGTAGGGTCAGGAATACCAATATCAATTTCACGGTCAAACCGGCCAAAGCGTCGTAATGCTGGATCAATGCTATTTGGTCTATTGGTAGCTGCCATGACAACCACGTTAGAGCGAGCTTTCATGCCGTCCATTAATGTTAATAGTTGTGAAACAACCCGGCGTTCGACTTCGCCGTTTGTCTAGAAGGGACGCGGACAATAGTAAACATTAATACAGCATAACGAGTAATAATTTATGTCAGCTATAAGTCAGAAACTATTCAATTAATTTACCTTTTCTCGCTTAGGAGCAATAGCATCAATCTCATCAATGAAAATAATAGCAGGACTATTTTTTTCAGCTTCCTCAAATGCCTTTCTTAGATTGCTCTCCGATTCACCAGCCATCTTCGACATTATCTCAGGTCCATTAATGAGGAAAAAGAACGCGCCAGTTTCATTGGCTACTGCCCGTGCAATCAATGTTTTACCGGTACCCGGTGGACCATACATAAGAATACCTCTTGGTGGTTTTATACCGATTGATTTAAATAATTGTGGGTGACGGAGAGGCAGTTCAACCAATTCACGTATTTGAGCCATCTGCTTTCTACATCCACCAATATCATCATAGCCTACATCATTAAGATTTGCTTCTTCATCCTCTCGCTTGATTGGGTCGCCCTCACAATATATCTCTGTGTCTTGTGCAACCTGAAATTAGAAATGAAGGTCAATTAATCACGATTATTTAAAAAATAACGACTGATAAGGTTTCTAGACAGACAAATAGAAAACATCATGATTTACTTACAATACAATAGTCCGCTGGATCAGTCTCCACAATTTTAAATTCCACAGCCCGCATACCACCTCTAACAAGGAAGAGATCGTCCTTTCGAACTGGCCGATATGCTTCTTGGAAGTATGGTTTAAGATAGACATCGAATAGGTTGCCTGTCACGCCCTCAATTGTATCATCAATTGGCAGTACTTGGATGCGTCGGCCATACTTAATATCAGGACACGGATGAATTGATACAATATCACCAAGACGTACACGAAGATTGTTTCTAACGACTGAGAGTAACACAATGTTATGTTTTAGTTTGCGTAAGCAGTGACTCAAAATAGCAATTCATTTCTCGATTTTCTTCCCAAGTATCTGCGCAATTCATGCGTACCTTTATTAATTCTAACTTTAGAATCTTCGCAATCGTCATCAGCCAATACAATGAGAACAGTATCACGTCTTTTTTTTCCTTTTATCAAGACGGTGTCTCCTCGGAATAACTGTAATTTCTCCATAGTTGCTGGAGACAGTGTCATCACCGAATTGTCATCTTTCGTAGCATCATCGACAATAAGTTTGTTCGGAGCAGGTTTTTTACGTAATATTGCAGTTGATGGATCGTGAGAGGGGTCCGGATCTGACGAATTGCTGGCTTCGCCGACCTCACTACATAGTGGGCAAGAAATGAATACAAACAACAGATATATGATTAATGAGTTATACGAATTCGGAATAGAAAGTTTTTGATAGCGTATTGCAATTGAAAAAAGACTTTGGAGCGTAGCAAGTCAACATATAATCGAATAGTTGACCTATTCAATTGAATGTATGCTGAGATGCTCAGAATGCGACAACCAAAAACTAAACAGGAAAACGTTTTCAGGCAAATATCAAGTTTTTAAGACACGTACGGTAATTTTCCTTTGCCGTCTACCATTTTATTGTCTATTTGGCTGTATCTTTTTGAGTAAAACTACAAGTATTTATCAACAGAGCAACCGACTAGTTGCAAAGATGTGGGTTTAGATTTCTGGCTCAAACTATCCACACCAAAAGTTTTTATACCTGAGAGACAAAGGAACGGGATAAATATGTAAATGTGATTACGCAACCGATTACGCGATCACGATCTGTTCTAGTCCGGTTGTTGGTTATTAGAAGTTTGTCCGACTTGAGCGCCTAAGAATAGTAATTTTGTATGGCTGTTGAGTTCGGAGTTACGGAGTTTGGCCGAGTTCGTAATCCGGAGTTTTATGCTGAATGGTGCGGATTGGAAGCCGGCGTACAAAGCCTTTGTTCGCTTTCCATTTACTGTACAAACGCTCGATAAGGTTGACTGTGCAAAGTTAGGGACATTATTATGTGCCTCCGCAGCTAATAATGATATTATTGAATTCCAAAGAATACCGCATATGAGTGAATGATACTTTTGCAGATGACGGCGTCTAGTCAAAATACATCATTGTACTTAATACGTTTACGTTTGGTAGCATGTTTACCTCAGTTGGTTATTATTATCTCAAAAATGTTATCTTTCATAAACCGAATTCAGGGACATTGAAGTTTGCAAGAAGTAGTACCAAACCCGTCTACTGGTCTGATTGGTCGGAACTACATAGAATATGGCTATTATTCCGTAACTCTATCAATTATATAAAATCCAGTCGAATTTTTGTCACTGACGGGTGAATGTTATTTAATTAATAGTTATATGCGTAAGATACTCACTGGACATTTTAATGCGAGAATACGTATCAGTAGAAATACAGTCAGCTGCCGTAATTTCGACCTGCATACGTTCTATAGTTTCCAATAATAACAAGGTTTACTAATACACAGTAAACTCTAATAATAAATACTCCACACTATATTTTAATTTTGCGAAAAAGGTGTAATGTCTCACTTACATAATCGGCAAAACTTACCAAAAGAATAATTCCGAAACAATGTTGGTCGATGAAAACTATCGTAGATGCTGGCGTATTTCTGACTGATCAACGCCCTTGCAACCGCAATAATCAAGTTTAAAGGACTGGTTCTAATTGAACAGTATAATAATAATATAATGTTAATCGGTTGTTTAAATTAATATTTTGTTACGAATTTGCATTATTTCAAACCCCTCCCTGACCAGATTTAGCTTTATTCTCTAAGAGGAGGTTTTCCAGTTTGGTTACGTGTATTATTTACTCCGCGTTCCCCACCCCCTGCCTGAAAGATGTTATCAGTAGTAAAACATCAAGTCGAACATGAAGAAATCCTTGTTGCAACAAACATTAAATTTAGACCATTTCTCCGTTAGTATTTAGCTAGACACGTCTAACTTTGTATCATACGTTGATCAATTAAAATTAGCGGAACACACCAAAGAATGTTTCTTCGATTCGCGATATTGAACAATCCCAAATCTCGAGAATGATGAATGCATTATCAATGCTATTATTGCTGCAACTAGCTAGTATTGTTTCAAACTCTCGGCTCACAGTTAGGGATAGTGCAGACAACCTTATTTGCGTCAAATTATATAGCATTATTATAAAAAGAGAGCGATGGGATATCCATCGATAAAGCAGTGGAATGAATTAAGATTTTAGTTCTAAAGATATTTTTAAATCAAAAAATCGAGTAGATCGTCCACGGAGACAATTGCGGTGAAGAAATCGACTGCATGGGTCATTTGGGAAGAAACTTGGCTTGAGTATGGAAACAATGTCAGGAAGCATACATAGCATGACCGACGCTGACCAGTTTTATAAATAATATACTCTATTACTATTTATCTTTTTAACTAACTCCATGTTGACATAATTAATTTATTTAATTGGAAGAAAAGTAAACCCTTGAATAGACCTCGCATAAACTGGTAGATTAGAAGAACGTTTGAGTCGCTAAATTATAGACAATAAGACAATGTTAATGCTGTAAGTTGACTTCATTTATAACCAATTGTTGTCTCCATACCTGCGGCTGAATCCAAATAGTTATTTCTCGGTTTAGGCAGACTTTCAGTAGGTAAGAGCGTGCTAGAATATTTACTCTCCTTCTCGAGACGCGATAACGGTTTTACATCATTATGATAAACAGCATTCCATGTGTTGTCTTCACAATTGTCCACAAGAAGGTTGAAAAGATCGCGAAGAATTGTCCTTACATCTGGACGCTTATCGGGATCAGCATCACAACACTGCTCGGCAAGTTTCTTGTATTCTTTTGGTGCTGAATCAGGCATCGATGGTCGTAGTCCGCCCATAATGTCACATACTAGACTTCCATCGAATTCTCTATCTCGAAAAGGTGGTTCACCAGTAGCAACCAAATGCATAATGATACCATAAGAATAAACATCTGATTTCTGAGTAAATTTGTGAATATGAAAGACCTCCGGTGCAATAAAGGGTAGAATACCTCGAACGGTCAACTCACGTGAATTCACCGATCGTGAGAGACCAAGATCGCATATGTATGGAATATTTATATCACTTAGAACGATGTTTCCGCCATGAAGATCGCAATGGATTAAACCCATTTTATGAATATCATCCAGAAATATTGCGATACTCTGTAAATGGCGTAATTTGTCAATCCACGTCAATTTGTTAATATTTTGATCCAAAAAAGACAAAAGACTGCCATTGTTAGCATATTGCATGACCATTATGTACTCTTTCTGGGTCTTGTGTGACTCCGTGAATTTTAAGAAATGAAGAATCCGTTTTTATGCACTTGGCATGATTTCTGAACTATTAAATAAAAACAAATACAAGTCAAATTTAGTGCTTAATGAATACTGCCAATTATTATTACTCACCTCAGAAATAAATAATTCCGGCATTCCGTCAAAACTCTTAAATCGTTTGAGTACAACAGTACGTTTCATATACCTAACTTCTTGATACTTTTTATACCTGGCAGTATAAACTGTTCCATAACCACCAGATCCGATCTCTTTAATTTCATCAAAGTCATTATACCGCATGTACTTTACTAGTTCATTATTTCGTATAAACATGCCCAATATTGTATGTCATAGTAGAAAACTGAATAATATTCCCGAGTAGATGGTTTTTGAGTGATCCCGACTATCCAGATATTATTCGGTGTTAATATCTCGGGGTATTCCTTAGTTAGCTATTGGTGCAAACGAATACTGTCGTTACAACATAATAATAAACGCGCGATACGCACTTATCGATTGCATTTTACACGTGAAATAATTTACCTGATGAAAATCAAACGACTGATCGTTTTGCTCGTCAATTATCTTTCTGAGTGTCACACGTGTCAATTCATTCCTTGTCGATTCTAACCATTCCGCTATATGTGTGCATCCATGGCGTAACGATGTCATCTCTTGTACGTTGGTCAATGACGAGTATTCGATCCATTGTATATATGCATCATCTTTATGCTTTGTATTACTCCATGATTCCATTATAAACGAATCCAATGATTCATTGCCCGTAGTCCAATCGGGAGGTCTTGGTGATTTACATTCATAACAAAATGCATTTATCTTGGGTTCTAATTGACGCGTGCACGCCAGACACAATCCAGTCTCATCGTCTTTTATTAAATAATATTTTTGTTTTCTTGCATTATATGTAAATCCGATAGTAACCCAAATATTCGTGGTAAGAATATCTGGATGTTTATCACATAACTAGCGAAAATGATACAAATAGTAAGTCAATAGTTATTTAAACTATTCAATAAACACAATGCATAATTAACATTACCTCATCATAATATAAGCCATGTGTCTCGTCTGTTATCTCAAGTGGAATCAATCTAAATTTGCCATGATAACCTGCAATAGGTAAACCATACAGCCATCCATATTCACCGCTCCAATTGTTAATACAATCAAATGGAATCCATTCCAGATAGTGTTCATTTGGTGAGTTTGTTTGTAATTGAGATTTCTTGATAAACTCATCGAGTTGCTTATTTTTGCTGGTCCATCCATCGGATAATTCTTTATGTCCACAAATACACCACACGGGACTACATCGGAGTATTCCACATGCAGTGCAGAATCCATATTGAGAATAACAATCGTAAAAGAGTTTATCAGCAACCATGTAATAGTTATTATCGTAGTTGGTAAATCCTTTTATAGGTTTGTTGCGGTTATTAAGCCATCTTTCGTATCTTCTGAAGTGATTACCGTCATTCTTGTACTTGTGTGTTGAAAGTGAGTATATTCTGGCAAACTCATTCACAAGTGTTGGTGAATATTCTTTGCTGTTTCCAAGTAATACCAGTATTATCATGCGATTGTAGCGAACAGCGTAATGGACGTTGGACATTTGAGTTGGCTTTCTGTCGGTGATTTCCTCGCCAGGAATCCATTCAAGTCTTGAATAAGCATCTTCACTGGATTGAATCAAGCTGTCAATCGCTGGATTATTAACAGTTTCTGATGCTGACGACATCGCTTGAATAAGTTTTCAAATACAATTACGGAGAGAGCATTCTATTTATTGTGTTACCTCCCACCTCATATCTGCTAAACAGTGTACAGACTGTAGTTTCTCCAGTTACTCCATGTTTCCGTTTATCCGATGTTAATAGTAACTGGTATTGAGTTTGGATGTGGCGAAACTCGTCAGAAGAATGATAACCCTTGCCGTAAAGTGTAACATTAATTATAACCATCTAACGACAGCAAATATACATACTAATATGAATAACATTTATTGTTCATAAACTTCTCTACACGCGACATGTAAATATTCAATAAAATATTTATCTAATAAGAACAAGGTCTCTATTCGCTTCTTTTTATTATTTTATTTTATTTTTTCCCTGCCAAATAAAGTTTCTGGTTAGCTGCCGACTCTATGCCAATTCCAGATTCGTAGCATTTACCAAGGCGTCACTACCATTCGCGTTAGCGGCTGTTTATAGAGTTCAATTACTTTTTTGGAACTGTTAGGATCCATCGTATCGTCGTTTTTGACACTGTCAATTGACAAGACTTAAAACAATCAACGGAATTGATATTTCCTTAGAGTTAGATGGCGGTTCGCGCCTGTAAATACACCACGTGATCAAATTCAAGTCCAGTCACGGAATCATCCTACAATACTGCAATATAATTAATTATTCGAATTGGCGCGTATTTATTAAATCGATCTCGTTTTGCGTTTACAACCTTCACGAGTAGGTCTTGCTAAATATACATCGGGTAACAATTATGCACGTTTATTATTTTTGAATGTTTAAATAATGTAAGAACGTTCAATAATCTGCTAGGATAATATACAAAGACGCTCTTTGTTGACGCTGTGGTCGCCATATAATAAATAAATAATAAATATTGGCAAAGATTCTATATACGGAGTTACTATTTATAAAAGGCTGCCATTAGCTCATTGACTTGAACCTTTCAAGATCCCTACTTGCATTGAAATTTTCTTTAGCCGCCAGCTGATAATACGATATCGCTTTCTTAAGGTCTTTTTCGATTCCATCTCCCAATTCATAACATCGGCCAAGACGCCATTGCGCATCGCTATCGTTCTTATCAGCAGCCTTTTGATACAACTCGATTGCTTTTGCCATATTTTTTCCTATCCCGTTGCCGCCGGCATAACATTGGCCAAGCGCATATTGCGCTTTTGTGTGATTTTGATCAACGGCTAGTTGATAAAGCTCGATCGCTTTTTGTTTATCCTGTAATACGCCATATCCATTAAAATAACAAAATCCAAGGGCATATTGAGCATCTACATAACCTTGATCTGCTGCTTTCTGATAGAGTTGACTAGCCTCCCACTTGTTCATGTCTACTCCGGAGCCAACATCATAACAATCACCAAGTCTGTATTGGGCAATCATATGACCTTGACTGGCTGCTTTCTGATAGAATTCGACTGCTTTCTTTATGTCTTTGTATCCCAAATGGCCAACTTGATACCATCTAGCAATAGCACATTCAGCAGGCGCATAACCACGATCGGCCGATTGTTCAAAAAATTTAGCTGCTTTCGCTTTGTCTTTGCTTACGCCTTTGCCCAGAGCAAAACACGAGCCGAGAAAGAATGTTGCTTGAGCGTTTCCTTTTTCATGCGCGCGCAAATACCAATTAAACGGTTCATTACGGTTTACGTCTGTTCCTACGCCAAACCAATAAAACTGACCAACTAGAAACATGCATACGCCACAATCTTTATGAGATTTCAGTTGATTAAAAATGTCTTCTTTTTCATATTTGTTTTGAATGAGCCAATCTCTGATTTTTTCGATCACTTTATCTGCGTTCACCCCCTTTGTCGATTCATCGTCATGAAGCTTCATTATCTGGATAGCAAGCTCGTGTCCTCGTAGTTCTATCTTTTTCACCGTCTGATCAGTCTGTTTTATTGAAGTTTCATTGGATGGTTCTTGGTGAAGCTGTGCTTGTTCTTGCGCTTGTTTGTTGATTGATTCCAATCTCTCGTATACCTCTTCGCAATCCGGTCGTTTGTCGGGATCACCATCCCAACATTGTGAATATAAACTGACATATTCTTTAGGTCTTTCGAGAGCGCTCTCAGGACGGTTGCCTTGCATTACATAGAACATTATCATCTCTTGTTCTACATCCTTATACGGTCTTTCACCGCTAGCTATTTCCCAAAGAAGTATTCCCAAACTGTAAATATCAGATTTCTTCCCGCGTTTGTACGCCCGGTCTGTTATTTTTGGATCCATGTATGCCGTTTTTCCGACATGATTAGATGTGGGCATCATCGCTGTAAGCTCGCTAGAACATCCAAAATCAGCCAGTTTTGCCGTTCCCATATGAACAAGAATGTTACCGGAACACTACACGAAGTGCATTTAGTAAGCATCTATCGGGTGAAACACTTAAGCAATATAGTAGAATGACATACCAAATCTTTATGGATGATGTTCTCACTATGCAAGTATTTCAATGCATTCGTAACTTCTAGACCTAGTCTTGTTATACTACTCCATGGTAAATCCTTGTGATCCATCAGATAATCGTGCAGAGTTCCTCCTTCTGCAAACTCAAAGATCATGCTATACGTGACCTTCTCACCTATTGATGCTAACAGTATAGAATCGTTAGGAGCTGTTGATATATCGGTAGACGGTAAAGACAGTCAACTTATTGAAGCCTACTTTTGCTTAGCCCAAGAAATCGAATGATGTTTGGGTGATTGTTTACTTCTTTATGATATTTGAGCTATAGCACGATAATTTGGTATTTCTTATCTAGCTCATGAAAGTTGATTGATCATAAGAAAACATTATGACTAACCTCTTGAACAAATGCAGCATACACTTTGCCACTCTCTTTATTATTTCCAGGCAATAATGATTTCATTGCGACCGTAATTCCTGATAGCTTATCCGTTGCTTTGTAGACAACACCGAATCCACCGCGTGCAATTATGTCTTTGTCGATGAGATTTTCGTCTGGATAATGCTTGATGTACTTGGAACTTATTTCCAAGTACTTAATAGGCTCTTCGGGTTCTTGGGCTGAAGACATGTTTTTTTTTGACGATTATTGAGTAGAGTCTTTCTCTCGTCAATTTAACGTTTGGCAGATAATAGTAAAGAAAACATGTAGCATTGAATACGAATTCGGAATGTCACACAGTTTCAGGTATGCATGTAGATATTGTTGTCCCGTTATATGCCAACTAATAAAGTAAGAAGTATTTCCATAATAGGGACAATGTGTAGACGCAAAACACAAGTCAAATCCATATAAACACAATGATCTATTAAATGCTTGCCTAACTTTCTCGATTACAAAATTGTCATGTTGAAGATTCGCATAAAAGTATCTCTGCTGTAACAATTTTGAGCTTTCTTTTTGTCAGTCTGAGTATCTGAAAAGTCGAGCGCGATTCAGAATATTGACTTCGGTATGTACAAAAAGTAACTTCTGATAGAATGTATCAGATACGTAGGATTAGCGTTCCAGACGCATAGCCTTTTACAATGACAAACTCGAGTATTGCGCGGGACGCACACAATTGTTTTCTATTAATCCACGCTGTCGACCGTTTCTGCGCTCGTTAGATAGCGCGTCCTCGTCTGCATACAGAAAGAGGAAAATGACATTATACAATCATACGTGATACGGTTGTGTGGACACCCATCGCACAAGTTAGTATATTAATAACGTTATTATTCTATTCTAGTTTTAGTAGCACGGCATCATTTCATAACTCAAATCGACGATGCCAAAATTGTTTTGTTTTTAGTAGTGATATGCCAGCGTATATAACAGTGTGAAACAACTGAACATATGCGTAATAGATTTACAACAGAGAATTGATTTGATGTGGGGAATATTTGCGTCATGACACTCTAGATCCGAAAATTTTACTTATTCGAATCACGTTCCTCTTTGTTTTGTGACTGTGCGCGTTTTGCCTTGGTATTTGCCATCACACCAAATATGAAGCTGAGCAGAATGGAACCAAGAGATGGGTTAATAGCTTAGGAGATGGTCATCGAATGTCTTTAAGGAAAACGCTAGTTCAAGTGCAACCGAGGATTCTTACCCGACACAGTTAAAAAACGGCACCCACAATTGTGGAGGTAAGAACTTTTGAGCAAATCCAATAGCGATAGGAGAGACAATCCAAGACATTGTCAGAATAGGTAAGATGGATCGTTTAACAGACGCATATATTTGCCCTGATTTATTCATTCCAGCTATGATAGCCATGGCTACCAAATAGACTAATGATAGAGCGTGTATGAAAGAGAGAGAGAGAGACACGTGTTAGAATGTCAGACAACAAGGTACATTTGAAGTATACAGATCATAAATGATAAATGAAGCTTCTACCTGTGTTCTGAATAGGAGTGATGATAATTTGAGAAACAACAATTTGCAACAGCTTGGCGCCAGCGCCAGTACGTCCTTTAAATGCTCTATTCAGTGTCTCAAACATGACATGATTAAGAGGGCCGCTGATAAAGAAACCTGAATGAATGTGTTACAAAGTGAGCAAGCAAACACATTCTCTGTGTCAGCTTAGTGGCAGTCCAAATCATCTCTAACGCACTCACACATAATCGCTATATCATTACTGTTAAAGTCTCTTTAATCCAAACCGTCGCCCCCATTATCCACTAAATTACCAACCATACAAAGCCATCTTAACAACCTTCTCGTCGAGACCTGCATAATTGCCTATGTGATCCGCCCTCCCTTTCCCTTTTCGCTGTCGACTAGTACCACTCAATTCTTGAGCAACATACTCTTGTAATCCGGATAGTAAACCCGAAGTTATTGCTTTTGTTCGTAGAGGATGTGTTTGTAACTGGTTCAAATACCCAACTAGTAGAGTTTTCAGAAGGGATTGCGACTGTATTTTCGATTGATTTGTCATTTCTCTTCTCGCTTCGGGGCAATGGTGTGAAAATGGATAATTGTCGGTGGGGAATGAGGATCTTTATTTGGGTGAAGGCGTGAGATCGCATTTTATATCAGGTGATGTTTATATATGTAAATTTTTTAAAGCGGGGCTGAGCGTGATCCAGCATTTGTCAGTTTTATTGGCTGGGAATACAAATTTCCCCATCAGAAGGAAAGGCACTTAATTTGGACTGCGTGTATTATACATTCCGTTTATTATCAGTCTGCTCTTGAGATATTACAGCATGTATGATTGTGGCAGTGGTTGTCTTGAGAATGGCATCTTTATTTTTATTTAAAATTATTTTCCTTTCGACTAGGTTTTGTTCAAGTAACAACAGCAGAAGTTTAAATAATTACGTCAAATTTCCGAATTAAGTGCCCATGGAACCATCTCGTGACAATCACTATTTTTTTGTACCCCTCGCACTTTTTTGTTAACAATAATACCTTACACATACTGTAATAACAGCACATTGCCAACTGTATGGCATCAGAGACAAAACCGAAAGGAATACTCAAAAATTCATCAATTAATTTACAGCAAAAGACGCCAAAGTACTGTTCAGCTTACGATCGCGAGCTCGTTAGGTTTTGTAATTCATTTGCACTAACCGGATTTCTGTTGTAGACTAAAATGGGACGAAGACAATTTGCAACTTACGGAATCTCAAAAGTCGGCGACAATGAAAATACTAGAACCACCGACGCCGTATATTCATTACAACCAAGAGACTGATGAGATAATGACGGATTTAGACAGTAAGCTTCCCGTACTTTTTTATTGCCAACTTTTCGTTGCCAATGTCTGAACGAATGCCTCCAATCTATTACTTTATAGCCATTCCAGGATTAGCCTTGGGTTCATCCAGTGTCTCTCCCGTTGGATCAATGTCGTCTTCGTCACCATCATCAGCGCACTTTCCTGATAATATCAAAGACGATTGGTCAGATGATGAAGATGATGAGGAAGGTAAGGAGATATGAGATGAAATAAAGAGAGCTTTGTCGTGCGAATGCTTAAATAGGGATATAGTTAGAATGAATGCACGTAGAGATCGCAATAACTAATATTAACCACTTTTATCATAGCTCGTGAGAAACATCGCAAATTCCTTCAAATGCGTGCACAGCACTACAACATGAGAGAGGCCATACGCATGGGGCATAGACTGCTCGAAGAGGAAGACGATGATAACGAAAACTCGGCGGCCAATGGAGAAAATTATTACGAAGAGGAGGAAGAGGAGGGAGAAAATCAGGGTGAAGATAATAAAAAAAAGGAGAGGGAGAAAAAATACGCAAGTAAGGAGTATATGGCTGAATGGGACAAGATAAAGGCATCAGCAGCAGATCGGATGGACACACGATAGTTGGGTGTTTGAAATAAGTTTATAGTAATGTTAATGGTACGTCGATTACAAACTTGAAGTAAGATTATATTAATACTAATGGCATGTCAATGACAAACTCTTTAAATGTATTCTACGTTTTGTTTTGTGATCCATTTTGAACTTTTTTCCTTTTTCAGAAAATACACTTCCATACAACACGAATGTCTATTCTTCTAATAAATCAAACAATTTCTCGTCATCTTTCCTTTCTTGCCAAAGATTGACAATATCATTGGCGTTCAATATACCATGTTCAGTAACATATCCATTGATCAGTTTTGACTCTAGACTTTCAAAGTACACGTTTCTAACCCTGACATTCTTGCTCGTACCAAACTCGCTCCAATTCTCATACATACTCACTACCTCTTCAGCTGCATTCTCTTCTAATTGTTCTCCTTCGTCTGTAGATGCTAATTTGTCGGTCCTGGTGACCACGATTATCGGCTTATCATAATATTTTGCCGATAAAGCCAAGGGAAACGAGCCAATCTTGTTGATTACCGTCGCATCTTTTCCTGCGATTCGATCAGCGCCAATGATAACATGAGTGACGGTTGGCATAAAGTAAGCACACGACGCGTCAGTTATAATTTGTATCTCTACTCGAGGTTTAGCCGTCTCGGGCAAGTCATCGAGAAGCTTGCGCGCGAGACCTACGGAACCCTCATTGAGAGGACGAGATTCCATGATTGTAATCTTGAGAGTATGGTCAGGGAGAGACTGGATAGATTGAATAAGAGATAAAAGTGAGGAATAGATGGTCGATGAGTGACTGATGGTCATCACGTGAAGATGAGATGGAAACGATTCAGCGTTTAGCGTCAGTTGAAGGAAATGGTTAATTATCTTTCTGTCTGCATCTTTTGAGGATTGTTTAATCCCATCAATGATATCCAACATTTTTTGCTCGTACTCTTCTACAGAGATCTCACCCCCACTTTGTTTTAGTATTTCCCTTGACTTTGACATTGCTTGCCCGACTGCATATATGATAGGAGCTTTCATAGTTGGCCTAATATGAGTAAAATACCATCCGATATTAAGCATTGCGTAAAACATTTCTTTGGCATTTTTACAATACGTTCTCATCGACTTTAGTCTAACAACTTCTTCCATCGTATTCAACGCCTCGGCAGCCAATTGCTGTGCTCCAGACGATCTATTGTTATACATATCCATCAAACTGTTATGAACCTGCTCGGGGAGATACACACGATAAAAGGCCTCTACAAGATTAGGCACGGTCTGATAGTTCACCAATTCGTCGGGACTGATCCATTCATACTTTTCATGTTCCCAGTCAATCGCGATTTTGCTAGCATCGCATAACACCCTAAACAGAAACGGGCGTACCTTCCAGACCGTGGATAGCTTTGGTGCATGGATTGTCAGCACTCGGCCAACACGCACGAGTTCAACGTCAGCCAAAGTGAGCGTAGTTTCTTCTTGGATTTCTGTCAAAGCTCGTGACAGAGGTGACGTGTCAGTTGGTTCTATACTGCCACTGACGGCTGCCCAATGATGTCTGTTGAGATACGAATTGTCTCAGCCGGAGGGAATGTAGTAATAAAGAATAGAGAAAGACAAGAGGTAATTTGTATACGCACTGATATGTACCCACTTTGTCACTTCGTTTCAGTAGTAGTACCTTGTCACCTTGAGCCAACTCGTTAGCTGTAGAGATTGTTAGGAAAGAAGTAACGACCCACCGTTCCCTCATTTTACAGTCAATGGGTTTTGAATTTTACAACTTTAGTTATGCACTTGACAGTATTTATTTTGCGGATCAGTATGAGTGGTACGCCTCGGCATAATAATAAGAATGAGCCTAACGATAAAGATAGAATCCGCGCAAATAAGATCGGTTCGCGAAAAGTAATATAATCTTTGCCTATTACTATAGAAATGATCTAAATGCTTACTATTAATGCAAACAATATACTTTGGGGAATGTAATTCAACGTGATTTTAGGTAACACAGAGTTGACATTAATATTTCTTGAAGTAAGTTAGTCTTTACTTGGCATATATATAGATCCAAGTCCCAAAGTCGGACCAAAAACCTGACCCTCTATTAAATATTTGAGCAAGAAATTCCTGGTCCCACCTCGCACGAAACACATTTGAACGGGTTTGATCATTTTTACGAATCCACAATTCCCACACGTTTTTTGATGTGTACTCTTCCGTGCATTCAATGACCTTGCAACCCTGAACTCCCTCCCTCAACTTGTGATGTAAGAATATCCGAAACCTGAAATGCGACCAAGTCAGCATCGCACGAGCTGCCTTCGATCGAATCTTTCGCTTGTTCTTCAAAGCAGTTTCTTTTTCCGGCGTTTTGTGTAAAAATTTATATACTGTTTTTATACACCATCCTCGAAGATTCGAACTTGCGTAAAAGAATGATCTCATAATTCTGACATAACCAATGGGGCCAGTCGATGATGGCACTCATTTATCAAATTATGGATTCGTTGTATGATTAACGAGTTCGCGTTCTGGGCATTTCTGTGTCTACTCGCATTTAGCCGACTTGCGCATAACATATTTTTGCTTTTCATTATACAACTTTCTGAACAAACGTACTTATTTATACTTTACAAAAATATTGAATCATTGACAATGATGTAATAGTGACAATTCAATATTCTTTGCCGTGTAATTATCATGCGTGATATCAACGCGTCTGCTTATCACCATACGTTATTGTTTACTAACAGATACTCTTCTTACACACTCACACCTTACCATTCGCCTGCGTTGTATGCTGAAAAGGCTATGAAAAAAATTATTAAAAGTTGTCATTCAAATGAAATATCGAAAGAAAAATAAGCATTCTGGCCAATTTGAAAGATTACCCAATCCAGGAGTTTGACGTTACACATTTAATTACTTGTGAAAGTTACACACTAATAACAATATACTTTTTCCTTACTTGGCTAGCACATGATTAATCGATTAATTGACTTTTAAATTTAACTCACTTTCAATTTCCCCTTTCGCTTTTTGACAAGTATGCAAAATGATTGTAATATTCATATTAGATACTAGTGTGTCAATGAATAGGCGATTTGCCGATAACCTGTCTGCGTTTGAATGTGCCAAGTCAGGCATTGAAACCTTTTTCAAAGTATGGATCTTTTTGTTAATACTACGAGGAGACACGGTGTCCGTTCACGTAAACATTAATAAGAGACCTTTGATCCCTCCCTGAATCTATATTATCGACTGGAAATTTGCTATTTGGATCACAATACTTGGATTTATTGCATTGATTGATCAGGTTATTCCTCGTTATTCCCATTACTGTAGGAAATGAACGATGAAAAGAATAGATGGTTCTATGCTGACAGGATGGACAAGGTGGATAAATACGTGTTGGTCACATACGAGAATGGAGACGGAAGAGTAAAGGTAGATTAAAGATGATGGATTAGACGATCTGTTATTTTTGTGAATATTCATTTATACATGCGTATACATATTGTGTAGATATGCTGATCCTATTCTCTGTAATATAGTCGTCTCTCAAAGACGGAAGCGAAAAGTTGTTGGCGCAGTTAAAGATGCTTAAAGCACAAGACATGTCAAATCCAGCGGCTGCTTTCGCAACAGCGTTAGAAATACTCGATGCTTACAGAATATCAATGGACATGGATACAATTTGCAGAGTATGTTGATCAGCGCTTTTCGTTAGCTATTGGTTCTTTTATGATATATTTGCAAATGAGCTGTAACACATCAGTCACATTAATAACTTCTCTCGTGATGTTACAGGGGAGATACCCAGCACCAGTAAATAACTCGTTGATACTATGGTTTACGGATGGCGGAGATTGTACGGATGTCGAAGAGTTACGCGATAGGATTGTACGAGAAAAGGTATTAATAGACACGAGTGATTCTCGAATGAATCAGCGACGGGATATTTAATACGATATATGCGATGATTGCAATCACCCAATAGTTAAAGAATATCGAACTCAATACTCCTGGGATGCACATCTATAACGAACCTTTCAGGTGGGATCAGAAATTATACACTTTCATACTGGAATCAGACGAATCTCCCACGTCTGCATATATACAAGAATTCACAGAGAATGTTAGAGGTATGAAATGACTATGAATGCCGATATTGAAAATTTATTAGGTTGCTTAGACTTTGCATTCTACACGCAGGCAAGCTGCATAAAATATACGACAGTCGAATGATGGTACAGCAAATTGCATCAATGGTGGAAACTGACAGAACGGACAGGACGAAACCGAGAGGCGATAGACTATTCACAAGTGAAAGCGTACTCGTTAATTTCCAAGAAATGCGAGGGGGTAAATTGCAAGCTTTTTTATGCATAATACCGCATCAGTCTATTGGTTCCTGCTCTCACTATTGACTCCATCACAAGGAATAACGACTCCAAACGATAAAAATCACAGGAAATTTCTCTTTGTGGAGAAAAATGGCCTACCAGGGGAGGTTCCGTACAGAATTGCAGACAATGCCTGGTGTATTCCGGAAGATTACTGGATTCCACGCGAGTCTCTTGGCTCTATAAGAATGTCGGTTAGTAAATTGACCATATACATTACACTACGAAACGTCACTTTATATCTCGAGCGAAAGATTACGCAATTTGTTTATACTTACTTTTATCCGCATCTTACCTTGGTTAACTGTCTGTGCTCAACGTGCAGTACAAGAAGCGTAACTATTTACCAACTATATTCTACGAAGCTTGTGATCGTCGTTTTCATATACCCCAAGGAATAGTCTATGAACAATTTCGCGTGGAAAAGTGTGAGATGACCATGGAGTTGATGAGAAATGGCATAGGAACACAATGGCCTGTACTTATCGATCACACATCAATTTATTTGTACCGTCATTACGCATTCGTCATTCATGTGCTTATTGGTCGTGCGTTCATTTTCAGGTATATATCAAGGACAGCGGCGGCGATAACAGGAGGGCGTTTGGTGAACCGTTTGGATTTTTGGCCGCGTCAGAAAACCGAGTTTATTTGGTTGTGTTGCCATATAACTACCCTGCTTTGTTTGGTCTGTTGGAAAAGTTTAATTGTGAGTGAGAAATTGACCCTTTATTAGAAATTGCATCCAATGTCAACGCGTTTATTGACACAATTGTCCCAATACAATAGCTTTACCTTACATAGACGTCAACAGGATGTCACCCGAGTGGGTCAAGTCGATGAAGAATTACATGGAATCGATCCCATGGTATTATCATGAGGTAAAATGAGTTCTTGGCTATTCCTATTTATTATGTCGTAGGTTACCAAGTAATATTTTTGACTGCATCGATACTGTTAGCGCTTAAGAAACAATATGCCATCGTATGCGCAGCTCATTCAAGCGTTTAGTCCACTGGGTATACGTACAGACGAATTGGACGCGTATATAGCAGAACTTAAAAAAAATGCAAATGACTGGCTCGAGCGCTTAGATATTCGTGTCAAGGTGAGAGTTGACTGATTGATTACTTGTGTTTGCATATTTGTATGATTACTAAATACATATCATTAGGCTGCAGCGTTGGCTCCTGTATCTGCTGAAAAGGTATGTTTGTGTTTTAAAGCTAGAGAAATTGTAACATTGAAGTTGTAACACATGACTGTTATATTAGTTTCTACTGTCCCAACTTTTGTCCTCCTGATTGACTCTACGACATGAGAATATTCTATGCAATTACAGAAAATATCTCTATACGAAGACCCTTCTAATGTTCCGCGTAGTTTACTTGTCAATACTATGACACAATTGAAGCGGGCATTTCTCAAAGAGATGGGAGTTCAAGGCGTAAATGGAACCATTGGAAGAAACAAAGTTAATGACACGTCAGATGAAGGTAAGTTGCCGAATAACACTAGCTAGTAAAATTTGCGAATCAATCCAAAATACCGTAGGATTGCCATACTAATATTGCCTGTGGGACATTCTTTTGCCGAATAAACTAGCAAGTAAAATCTGCGAATCAATCCAAAATACCGTAGGATTGCCATACTAATATTGCCTGTGGGACATTCTTTTGCAGATACGCGTCATTCCTTGCCTGTCTCTCAAATGGGTGAATACCATGCTGCAATGCAAAAACAACTCGCATCGATGTTAAGGAACCCATATGAGTTCGATGACATGGACAGAAAACGAGCACGTCGATACCCTATGTACAGAAATAATACAAATGAAGGAGTATGTTTCGTTATAAACTAAACGCTCATAATTTATCCACATCCTTGCATTGCTCACAAGTTAAGTTTTCGATAGATTTCGATAGATGAAGCGGGTGAAGCTTCTCCAAACATACGAGTATCAAATGAAGCAGAAACTCCCAACACATCTTTATCCTCAAATGGACTTGCGCCATCAACGCCTCCAAGAAAATGGCGTCACATAGAGCCACAATATGTACACCACCAAGTGAGGTTTGAAGGAATACTAGAAGCTGGAATCCCACCTTTATTGATTAGCCTCCGACGGGAGAAAGTACCAGTGGCTAAGAAAGGCCAAAGAAGAAATTTGATGCTAGAGGCTCGATCGTCCACAACCATTGCTGCATCAGAATCTCAGTCATTAACGCTAAAGAATCCATCGTTAGATGGAATAATGGAGTTACCAGGAGCTCAATTGCCCGTCTCTATCCCGGCAATGGAATCTCTATCATTGCATGTGCCATGGGACGGAAGAATGGAGTCAAAAGAATCGGATAATGATAACAATGAGTCGCATGGAATACTTTCTGGCCCCGCAAACGTAGGGCCTGTAGTAGCATCTGTGCAGGATAATGGTGAAAGTAGCAGTCAGTTGATACCAGTGGTGGCTCCTAACGGCGTTGACAAAATCAACAACACCATTAATGCGACAGTTCACCAACAAGAGGCGGTTGAATTGATGGATGTTGATGAAGAAGAAGGCGAATTGAAACAGGAAGTTGAAGCTGAAGAGATGATTAACAGAACAGAGTCGACGTCGCAGAAAGTTAAAGACAAGACGATTGAGGCAGCGAACAGAATCTTTGAAGATGGAGAGATACCTACTGGCGCGGATGTTGATTCAGAAATGGTGTTGTACAATGTCAACGGAAACGCAATCAATATAGAAGGTGTCGAAGCCATTGATCAAAATTCAAAAGAGGACTCTTCCATCTCGGTCGATAGCATATCGGGATTGTTACTCGACTCCAAGAGAAAACTAATGGAAATAATCAAATCCGACCGAACAGGTATGTTACTTAAACGTTTATTCCATGTTATGCGATTAAATTTATTAATAGACTTTTCTTCGCGTGTTCCTTTTGAAGATGACAGTATCGAGCAGATATCTGATATTATACGAGATTTAGAAAGTTCGAATAATTATACTAAGGAACAAGTGGCCGCGTTCATACGATCTTTACGAATTCTAGCACTTGGTTCGGGAAGGAAAGATGTGGTACGACAATTGCAAACGCTATTGGATAAATCATATAGCAACACTCACAAGAGGACAATTCCCGTATCGGATTCCATGAGCAGCGCTGACCGCTATCTTTATAATGATGAAAATTCTTACCAACCGGTCCTGCCAGCAGTGAACTGGTTAATAGAAGAGATAAAGAAAGAAGGTAACAACATATGCTTGAGTCACGTAATGATAGGCTTGACAAATTTTATATACTTATATGTAATTTACGATCAATTACATAGATTATGATGAGAACAATATCAAAAATAAGCTTTTAGAAGTCGAAGAGGAAAGTAAATATTCACAAGAACAAAAGAAATCACTTGTAATAATGGCATTGCGTATCGCAACAGGGTCGTCCAAGAGTCAGCTTAGACTATGGTTGCAAGACATGCGGCAGAGACTAGAAGGAAGTTGAACTCGTCAAACGTTATTGGAATCGTGCGTCTTAATAATAATCAAGTTTTTGAGGCAAAAACTTCTTTAATAATAATATAATAATCATACTGTATTATGTATGCGTATGTCAAACCACGACAATTTAATACAAGTGGCACAGTTAGACATAAAATTTCCGTGCTAAATACAGCCGTTTATTCTTTACCCAAATTCAAAAATGTCAGAGAACCCTTTCTCTTTGGAAGCTCTACTAGATTCTCTCCGCATACCTGCTTACTTCCACCTCAATGCCCAAGCGTCTGGTTAGCCTTAATAATCCTTGTCTACCAACCCACAAACTTCGGCTTCTCTGCTGACAAGATGCTATGTATTGCGTTTAGACGACGATTTTGCTAGTGCTTTCAAAGCTCAGGCTGAATTAGCCCTTGCTGCTCTCAGGCAATTAGTTAGACGAGAAGAGCAACTAAGCGATGAGTTAATTGGGGACTGCTTGTGGACTTGTATTTTGTATCTGGGAGAAGAGCCTTGGTCGAACGCGTCTTTGAAAGAGCTAGCTCATGGTACTCTTTTCTTTTAACATTGATTGATACAGCGTTTAATAATTAATCACAAAGAGAGATTAAGGGTTGGATGAACTCGCTCGAGTGGTATAATCACATTAGCATTATTATTGTCATTTCATCTATACTAGGCGTGATCACTAGTTTACATGAAGCACAACCAAGGTTTCGCGATGTAGAAACCCTGGTCGAGACGTTTGTTCTTAATATAATGAACAAACATATAAAGCCAGCATTTATGCGCTATTCGTCCGAGATAAATGTTGGAAATGGGAAATTAAAGACATCCATAAGAACAACCACGAGACCATCCATGGCGCGCAAATACGAGTTGCCTGCTGACGATACTTCTTGGAGAGTTGATATTGAGCCTGCTGCACGTGTGATAGAGTGGATGGTGTGTCGAATGAGGGTAAGTGATATTCGCGTTATTAAAATGACTAAGAAGACGAATAGTACCATTACATGAAAATAGGCACATATATGCTTGCATAAACGACACTATCACGACTGGAATTGCTAACAATGCTGTTACAATTCTTACTTCAATAAAGCCCCCAGCAATCAACAATATGATACAGTTTCTTATTCCACCAACGTTAACATTACTCGACAACTTTGATGTCACACTAAAGACTCGTGGGATAACAATATTGGATCAGATTCTGCGGAAAGTAAACCCGACAATAATCCAAAGAACAGGACTGGGAAACGTTTTTTACGAGGTGTTGCATCAAGTCACGTATAACATTACGCTCTATCTGAAAGCCAGGAATTTGATATAAAAAAACATGGCTATTTTTATGCATTGTTGCAATATTTATTAATGAAACATTGTGATTGACTTGCTTTAGGCCATATCAGCATGCTTGATGTATCAGAGTGAGGTATCCCACGCACAGTTTCTGCGTACAAGCTATTCCGCCATGCTCAACCTTGTCTCGGTAGCCGAGTCCAAGGGTTCAGAGGCATGGTTTAGCAAGTATGAGAAACTATTGAGATCGCATGTGTTGAGAGGATTAATAATGGTCGGAGATATCATAGCTATAAGACGGGTCTTGCTTGAGCAGATTCCGGTTCTTGTCAAATATTTGGGCATTGTGGCTGTGAAATATTTAAAGGTTAGTGGTCGTAAGGGACATGTAGTATGATTTTTATATATGTGGTAGCGATTTAAATCATTTGACAGACTTATTAGAAGAAAACCGTTTTCATTCCTTTGCCTAATCTGTCTAGTATTACTGTATCTATAGGAACTTGTGAATGTACAATGTGAGACATTAGAGATTCCTCTGGATATTCCTAGCAACGACGAAATAGTTAAGATGCATCTTCATGCAGCAGAGGGGCTCCAAACGACAATCCGCATATGTTGGCCAAGGTTGGCGATCTAATTTGTATCTTTGGAATTTGGTATCGCTACTAGTATTGGTGCTGGTGATGTACGGAGCGATCATACCAATGTCAATGACGATAAACACGAATAGAATTTCTTCAATTACTCATTCGTTAATGGCACAGGATCCCTCCCTACGAAGGTAAGATATTGAAAGCAGTAGTGACATCATGGAAAGAGCTTTATCATTTCGAAGCAGGTATTTTGTTTGTAGACATCTTATTTTACACGTCAAGAATATAAATAGAGAACAGAACGGTAACCTAACTTGCAAAATTTTAATGTTAAGATAGAGATGTGTCGATAACAATTGACGATTTGAAGAGTAAGCTACGCAACATTTGCAAGCTTTTGAAGTTAACGTGTACTGCTAGTACCACGATTACAAAGGTCAGCATTATTGTTATGACCTTGTTAAATGTCTTGTAACTCTTGAACCTGAATGGCGACAACTATTTATAGGACTTTGACGCATTGAGAAGGTTAGATGAGAATGTCTTTGGTCCCTTGCTGGATGGAATATAACCTGTTAAATGACGTTCAGATCAGACCCAGCAGTATCATTGATTTGAGAATGTCTTGACATGATATCGTTCATGTAGTGGCATTCTCTTTAATTTATACTCTGTACATAGTTAAGCAAAGGACAGCAGGTATCAGCGATGGAATCATACTACAAATACTGAAACATGCTAGATCAAGTATAATTCTTGTCTCGCAACCTTATTGGAGTTCACCAGTGGTTCTGTAATGCGAAGTCTACACATAGTTTCGAGAATACTAATATGATTACTCTTACTTCAGAAAGCAAGGGCTGCTCACAATGAGACAAGAAAACGCTATTATATAAGATCGTTTCAAATATGCTTAGCATATACATATGTATCGTCTTCAAATAATAATAACTACGTTGAGCGGATCTTCAAAAGATGCATTAAAACATCACAACGCAATTATATGTTCTTTTGATAATATTTACTGTTAGTAAGTAGTATTATTAACCTGGTGACAGGCCGCGAAAACCATCTGACGTGGACGCGTAGGACAAGACCCTCGCTTACATCATCCCCAGTCAAATAATGACAAAAGAAACATTGCGGTAGCTTTATCTGATTATTTGATCCCAATTTCTATTTCAATTTCAACTTCACATTACTAATTATCAAATTTTACGTATCGAATAAGGAGGTTTCCCTCTAATTGCGATTATTAATATTCCCAATCTTGGCTTGAATAAACGATTTCCGAAACAAGTTAATCATGAATAGGATGGGTCGTCATTTGAAAAGAACGTTATGCTAAATGCTAAATAGCTGATAATTAGGCGAACTGTTATAACCATAGCCGTAACAATCTGCAGCACGCCCCATTTAACCAAATAACGAAATAATCTCATACTCCGGACTCCGGAGTACTGCTCCGGACCTACGCCCCTTGTAAACAGAGTATTGGTATAACGTCTCACATCGAGTGATGTCCCAGAATGGTAACTTCTAGGTAAATTTTGTAAATTTAACGAATCAAGCGCGTTTTATTATAATCCGTAAAGCAAGTGGGAAAAAGAAGACCGGAATGACTTGATGAGATGGATGAATCATATTTTATTATGCTTTGGATAGTGTGACGACATTACTGTATTCGTTGAAGAATGCATACACAACGTTGCGTCATTCTTTGGTGACGTGCTGCGTACGCAATAGCGACAACCACAAGTTTGACAAGTGAAAAATAACAGAGAATCTTACTCTCTTTACACTGTTAAATATGGATGACAGTCCGCAGAACGACAAAACGCTATCAGACTTTTGCGCTGTTACGGGAGCTAGACCCGAAATAGCCGCGAGCTATTTGACGGTATATAGCCTCAGTCTTGTGCCCCAATATCTGCTCCGTATTTTTCCTGCTCAAGCCCGTTCTTTTTACTCAGAATCATTCTTCATACAAACAACAAAAAAACAGGTATCTGACAACAACCTCCAACAAGCTGTATCACTCTATTTGGAAAGTGGTGGCGTTGACCTCACGCAAGCTCTGCAAGACTCAAAGAGTTCGCAGCAACCTACTCCCTCGGCGTCTAGTACTTCAGACGGTACACGTACTGATAATTCCACATTAGAAAGCGATGCAGCATTGGCTGCTCGGTTAGCTGCTGAAGAGGTTCGCGCACCTATTCCTCCAAGGCAAGAGATACTGCTCAGGGACGATGACGATGAGTTGTATCCGCAAAGTATGGATGTAAATTCTGATTGTGAATGAAATGACTTGATTGAGGCGGGAGCCGATGTAATTCGTTACCTTTGTTTTTGATGAAACAGCCAGGAGATCTACCACAACAAGAAATAGTCGGCCTGTTGTGAGAGAGGTCACTGATGGACTCAGAGATAGTCGACTTGATTCTGCATATATTTCAGGTAAATGGATGAATGATATATTGAAGCTGGCGGAGGGACTTGTACTGATAAAGTTGTACACGATTTTGACAGGCCAACATGATCCAAAATTGAGTCCTCGATTAGCTGATCTGTTTAGACCCCCTTTTGATCTTATCACTCCTGGTGGTTTTGAACAGGTTCGGGGTCTCTGCGAGGGGAGGGTGTTTGATGCTCGCTTGTATGTGAAGATTGAACGCGCTCATCATTTATTGATTATATAGGTGCGCCAGGATGCAAAGGAAAAGAATAAATGGCTTATGGTTACCATTCACGATTACACAGAGTTTGCATGTCAAGTGTTAAACCGTGATCTATGGAGCGAGCAAACTGTAAAGGCAGTTGTTAAGGCTGATTTTCTGTTCATGCAGGTAATTAATTGAAAACAAAAGGTCTTTTTGATGACCAATTATAACTAGTTATTTTATCAACTCGGCAATTGTATATATATGACTATTACTTTCAACCCTGTCATGACAATTTTACTAAGCTACTATGTACTGGCTAATTAGCTTCCAGCTAATTCTTCAGAAGGACGACGATACAAAACTTTCTATCCATTCGACGACTATCCACATATTGCCATTATCGACCCAAGAACCGGTCTGTTATTATCACAAAGATAAACTGTCAATATCTAATTTCTAAACTCTGTTAACGCTATGTTCGACTTGTAGGAGAGAGGCTAAAGACATTTAATTATTCACTAACACCGAATGATTTTATAATTGCTGGTTAGCTTGAATTCCAATCACTGCGTCAGTCACTACTATTGACGTTTTTGATTATATGGCTCTAAAAGTTTATGTTCTATTCACACAGTCACCGACTTTTTGGAACGATATTCTCTGAAAGAGGCTGCATCGTCGAAATCACCAGCCGTTGCACAATCCACAAGCCAGGTTGATGACCGTTTTTGTGGAATGTATATAGAACTATGACAATGCCAGACATACTCATAGAATAATTTTGAACGCTGCTTTGTAGAGGATTTACGATGTGTCGGACGAAGACGAAGCAGCCGACAGCCGACTTCCAGCGGACGCGATTGATTTTATGGAAATTGAGGACCAGAGCGATGATGGTATTCTTGTTACTATTCCTGTGTACAATTTCTATTATTCCGAATTAATTCCGTTAATTATGTGTAGAATCACAAGGAGTTTCGGCCTTTGATATGATTCATCCAACTGAAAGAGCAGAGCCAGCCGAAGGACCATCAGTAACGCGAATACAATTTCGTCTTGCAGGTGAATTTCACATCTTGCTAACCTCGTAACAGACATTCGAATGATACGAGTCACTACTGCTCTACCGTGATTAATATCGTCAACTAACACAATCATAAATATCAATTGCCTATTGCAGACGGATCACGAATTATTCGACGATTCGCCAAATCGGATCCTGTTCGATATCTATTCGAGTACATCAAGGCCACAGTCCCTGCAGCAGCAGAAAATCAGTTTGAGGTATCATTTGTAATTATATGTCAATCAGAACTATTACCATAATTGGGTTCTTAATGTTTTAATTATTCCCTTTAATTATATAGCTGGTATTCAATCGTCAGCAGCTTATCGAATATATTGACCAAACCATAGCAGAAGCTGGATTAGAGAATTCGGCTGTTACAGTTGGCATTGTATCTTGAAACCCAGCGTTACGCATTACGTTATTCGAAGCGGATTGAGTATAAGTAAAGTCGCATAATTTGGTATATGAACATGATCCAAGGTATGAACATTATACCATTTCCGAATTATACGATTCTGTGTATGTGGGTATGCAAGTAATGGAATTTCAATGAAGAAAACGCATCTACTGTTAAGATTCTCGGGTCATGTATATCACAATATTGTAGAAATATTATAAATTCTGCTGGAGAGTTTAAATTGAGCTATGCTCAGAAACTTTCCTGAGATGAATGGGAACCTATTACCGGATATAGAAACAAAATTTTGACATATTACTTATGGTTTCTACTTTCGGATATTGTTTATAATAAACGAATTTGTTTAATGAAACACGAGGGAAAAGTAAAACTAACAGATAGGTTATAACGAAAAGATTAGTCCTACATACTAATGATAACGCCTCAAGTACATCGATCAGTCACATGAGGAGAGTCAGAAATAGAAACGTGATGTCCCACCAACCCGTTATAGTTTAAGCATATGTTAAATGGTGAATATGTTTTGAATGAGAAGTATGTTTGAACGCAAAGTATTACGTTTCGGGATCCTCACATTCTTGACACTTTTATGTGGTAACATATTGATCCCAATGGGTGACATAAAAATCAGACGTATGCAAAATAGTTTTTACTAACGTGAAGCAGTGTTGTAATATTCGAATTATTTGCTCAAGAATAATCTTGTCTCGTCAAGACGGTCATAATGTAAACAACCACCTTTCCTTGTAGCAATACAATAAGCGTTATTACTTATTGAATATATTAAGTTGACACATTTACCATCACGTGACAATATAACATGTGTTACTTCTCTTTCTGCTAAATATAAAGTATAGCTCTGCTATTCAATGACTTTTTCGTTCTCAATGACAAGTTCACTCCCAAACCGCAGACGGCGGCCTGGAACAAAATCGTGGCAAAACGTCGGGCTCAAGCAAAGTTTTCAATATTCCGAGATTAGAAAAAGATGTTTAAGAATTAAGATAATTTTTTATAGCGTAAATATGAGTAATATGGTTTTATTAGTATAATATAGAATAAATGTTCTTTTTTACATTATAAGCAATTTCAATACACTTTTTTCATGTTTCTAAGAATTGAGATAGTTTTTTATTTCGAATATGTTACTTTGTAAGATTACACTACCATCAAGAGTGTATAACAGTAATGTGTATGTACTTTATATAGTTTTATGACTACCCATTGTTTGTCAATTATATTCTAACGGTTCTCGCATTCAATCCAGCATGTTAAACGATTTCCAAAGTTTACATAGACAACTTCCATCGTTTCGGACGACTTTTGACTGGTTTAGTTACCTAAACAAAAGAGAAACGCTCAGGTATGAAAACAGTAACACTAATGCCTCCCATTATCTATTAATTGTTTTGATTACTCATTTTATTTTCTACCATAAACATGATTTTGTCGCCATCGACTGTGAGATGGTATTGAACTCTGGGCGAACGAGTTGGTAACGAATTAGCACGCGTAAGCGTAGTTAATTACGGGGGAAAAGTCATGTTGGATACGTTTGTAAAACCAAAAAATCCAATAATAGATTACAAGACCGCCATTAGCGGTAACAACCTGGTAAAAATTTGTTTCTCACCGTTTAAACAATTTATTTTTATGATTAACTAATCATGTGACTATTCCAGGGACGAAAGACAACTACAGGAGTGAGCAAGGGTCTCTTGAATTAACCTGCAGGTAAGCTTCGCTTGAACCTCTTTTCAGTCCTTAATGAATGCGTTTGGGGGCCAGTGCATAACTAATTGTTCTTGAGAACGAATACTATTCTCTACCGCTGGATTAGATCGGTAGTCTATAGTTGGGGTCTTGATAAGAATGCGCCGAAACTCGCGGGACAAGTATTACCGACTGACCTTTCCGTTATATTAATGCTTAAAATATTGTATGTGGTGGTGGTGCAAGCCAAGTTCCGCCCCTGGAACTTTCTAATCAGAGTAAGGATAAGAATAAAAGAATAAGGAGAGGATAGAAGAAGATAAGAAGAGGATAGGAGAGGGATGAGGAGAGAATATGGTTACGAGTATACCAGTCGTGGTTGCAAGTAGATTAGCGGATTGTTCAGGAAAGAACTATCGAGAGCAGAGTTTGCCAAGTCAAAACTACGCTGCTTATTAATCTATTTTTAGTTTGTTCCGATGTCGATCCATTGAATGTTGGGCACAGGAGGAAAATACGTCATCCTACGCTTTCATCGAGACAAGCATAGCCGCGTATCTTTGCTTTATGTCGGCCAATGAGATAAAAAACTTTGGGCAGCAACATCTTCCCCTTTGCTGCGTCTTTTGAGATATCCGAAGAACCTGTCTTTTCACAATACAGCAGTACGGATAATGTATTTTACATGGCCGTGCTTTTTGCAAAAGAAGCACATAACTTTTTTCTTTATATTTTTTAACTGCTCTTTTTTTTTCTCTAAATAAAAGCATTATTTTTTAAAAGTTTATTGTGTTTTTTTTGATATTTAATAGTTTTGATCAATATATCAAAACATTTTCAATTATTATAAATTTACAACTGTTTTTACTGGAATGCATACAAATGAATGTCGTTTAATAACTCGGACTTATACCGCTTTTGATCATTTCTACTATGTACAGTATATATACTGCTGTTAAGTACACTACTCGAGCACCATAACGGGGCGTATGAAATTGAGCGTAACTTACTTTGACGAGATAAACGCAGCATTTATTGTAGTATATAAAAAGACAATTAGACAAGAGAATTAACGGCAATTTGGCTTTACTAGACGACAAATCGAAGACAAATTTCATGGAACGGTTTTAGTTTTGTTGCTGATGATTTAACGAAATAAGCAATAAATCAACTTAGCTCAGTCTCGCCATATTCTACTAACAAAAAAATAACATTTGCTTACAATATCAGCAAACCTTTACGCTGTCAAAATGTCACCACTAACGGATGAATGACATTTATGACACCATTGAAACGAAAGCATCAGTTCTGTGTCCTAGCGAGCAAGAACCACAAAGCTGTTAGAACTGGTACATGAAGCACAGTAATAAAGGATTTGGAGGACATTTTGACGGGAAAATCGGAATTTTATTTCAGGCACCAATAACGGTAGCGAATACATATTATTATTATACGATTTCGTCGCACAAATTTACGCGGTACTGCCATAGCAATGTAATACACGTATTATTTGTTCACTGAAAAAAAACATAGTAATCATTCTCAAACTATGTCAGGAACTATTCATAATCCGACAATTGACAACCTGATTCAATCTTCCTTGGAAGATAAAAATAAAAACTTAAGACTTGAATGGATTTCTTGTGAGGACATCGCCGACACAAAGCCAACTCAAGTTGACAACGTCTATTATGTTGTTCACAAACGACGGTGGAAGAGTGATAATATAATACTGGTCTTGCTTGGAAATAGTGGAGAATGTACATCGACACTTGTGAGTGAATTTTCCAGAATATACTCACTTCCAACACACAAGTGCAATAATGACGATAATCGGTTCAGAAGATATTCCGTATGGCTTAATCGTCGCAACAAACTCATAAAGGGATTCGCCAAGTACGATAACAAGTATTACATGGTCGCTGATAAAAAGTTTTACCTTTTTTACTCTCGATATGGATTCTGCACTGCATGCGGAATACTCCGATGTAGTCCCGTGTGGTGCATTTGCGGTCATAAAGAATTGGCCGATGGATGGACGAGCAACAATAAGCAACTCGATGACTTTATCAAGAAATCCCAATTACAAACAAATTCAGCAAATGATGCCTATTTAGAATGGATTCCATTTGATTGTACGTATGGTGAAGGATGTGATCTGCCTACTCGTGAAGCTGTTAAAGTGATTCCACTTGAGATAACAGACAAGACACATGAGTCATATTATGTCAAGGTAAACTATTTACTTATACGTCATGTTTATTGGATATTATTGACTTAATATTATATATTGTCCGTAGTTATGTGATCAGCATCCAGATATTCTTACCACAGATGATTGGATTACCATCGGATTTACATATCATGCGTGGCAAGAAAAGTATTGTCTAATGAAAGAATGGGATGCACATAGACTATGTCTGGCTTGTACACGGCTGTTAGAGCCTAAAATAAATGGATTTTGTTATGAATGTAAAGCACCAGCACCTCCTGGTTGGACTACGGGCAATAAGTCATTGGATTCATTTATTATGGAATCGTGGAAGAATATGAGTATCAAAGATGATGCGTATATACGATGGGTCGAATACTCTCTATTGACCAATGTACAAGAGGTGACATTGTTACGCCATGGATGCACACACGTAGCAGAATATCCAGAATCGACAGCAAATGAATTGATACGTGTGACACTCAAAAAGATAATTGATAAATATAAAGGGGATGATCAATCATTCGATTTTCATCAGGTAAACGGTATTCATTTCACGTGTTCAACAATTAATACTGTACCGCGCATTTAAATTGACCAGTGTTGTAACAATTTTTTAAACAGCTAACTAAGGAATACCCAGACATATTAACACCAGATAATATCTGGATAATCGGGATCACTCGGGAGCCATCTACTCGGGAATACTATTTAGTGTTCTACCATGATGTACATGTAATATTGGACAGGTTTGTACAAAACAGCACAAGTGCAAAATACCTGCAGTATAACGACTTTGATGAACTCAAGATGATCGGATCTGGTGGCTATGGAACAGCTTATACTGCCAAATATAAAAAGTATTCAGAAGTAAGCTATTTTATGCCACAAACTGTTGTGCTCAAACAGTTTAAGAATTTTAATGAAGCACCAGAATTATTTATTTCCGAGGTAAGCGAATAATTGATAGTATTAATTACAGAGACATTTAATTTTGATGCTGTAATTATTTTTTCATTTAACAGTTCAGAAATCATGCCAAGTGCACAAACATGCATAATTCATTCCTTAAAATTTATGGATACACACAAGACCCAAAAACAAAAGAATACATGATTGTTATACAATATGCTGACAACGGCAGTCTTTTGTCTTATTTGGATCGAAATTTTAACAAATTGACATGGACAATGAAATTACAATGTTTGAGGAATATCGTAATTCGTCTGTATAACATTCATAACGCGGGATTAGTGCATTGTGATCTACATGGCGGGAACATTATTTTGGATGGTGTATCTCAGCCGTTAATATGTGATCTTGGTCTCTCGCGATCAGTGAATTCACATGATAATGAGTCAAAGTCGACCATCCAAGGCGTTTTACCCTTTATCGCACCGGAAGTCTTTCATACTCGCAAATTCACTCAGAAATCAGATGTGTATTCATTTGGTATCATTATGTGTTTGATTGCTACTGGTGAACCACCGTTTAGAGATAGGGAATTTGATAGAAATTTGGTATGTGATATCATGGATGGACTACGACCATCGATGCCTGATTCCGCACCAGAGGGATACAAGAAACTTGCAGAGCGCTGTTGTGATGCTGATCCCGATAAGCGGCCTGATGCACGGAGACTACGGGATAATATTGGCGAGCTTAGTCGAATGGCGCGCAATAACAGCAACGCATGGGATGCCATCTATTATAATGATGTGAAGCCGTTATCACGTCTCGAGAAGGAGAGTAAATATTCTAGTACGCTCTTACCCACTGGAGGTCTGCCTAAACCGAGAAATAGTTCTCATCAATTACCTCCCTTATCAAATTTCAGCTTGTCCAATTTAGAGGTAGAGTTAGGAAAGATCAACGAGGAAGGGTAATTTGGATCTGGTGGCAGTTATGAAGACAATGTTCATGCGAACACTCGTTGAACAAACTTGTAATCTATTGTTTGTAGTTTTAGGGTGACTCCAATAGTTGAATTAAACAAACTCGTGTACTTTTAGTGTTAGATCCCTTTGCCGGGGTAGATTATTTGAATATGTAAGAAAATATTAATATAGTAATGAATTCTACGAAACTGGTAACACGTTCAATGTTAATCGTTCCTGAAATAAATGTGTAGCTACATTCGAGGCGGTGAAGCTTTATTGTGAATTTCAGCACCAGTTTGATTGTTTTATGCTTCAAATGACCCATGCCGTCGGCCAATATAACAAGGCGAGAATTTCTTGATCAACTTCTCACCGTGATTGTCTTCATTTTTAACATTGGGCAATGATAATTTAAACCTTTATCGACGCGATAGCCGCTTCACGAAGGATTTATTGTTCTTATAAGATTTTTTGCAAATTAAAGGAGCATCTTTGGTATATCATCATCTGTTCCGTAATCTTTTCCAAATCTGCTCCTTCCAAATAAAGTCGGATACATTCCATTATAAGTGATCAGTTATATCAATCACCCATTTTGTTGCCCAATATACTGAGCATATTGATGAATGGCTTTAAGCATTTAGGAAAGACAAAGCAATAAATTTGTCGAAACAAGTCTGGTCATCTTTGTATTTGATGCACCCACTGCACGTCGAGCATTCTCCCACTTTCGATCACTTGTTTCCTTCTCCCTGATACACAATTTATTTATCTCGAATATCATGGGCTACCACCAAAAGTAAATAAAAGGCAAATTCAAACATTCTGCTTATCCAGTTCACCGACGCCCGAGGCAATTTATTCAGTCCAAACATCTGTACTTCTACGTAGAAACCTTTAACACTATCTGAAGCTTGCATTCGTCTCTTTCCAATACAACATAATGGCCGATGAATCAAGCCAAATCCTAGGCCAAGAGGTTTTCGCGCAATCAAATGGTAAAGAGCATTTTAAGATTAATTCAATTCATAGTACTGTATTACTTTGAATTATTGGGATTTCTAAGCCAGCGTTAGCACTTATTTCTGGCTAGGATTTAGTGTGATCACTTTTCTCATGGTCACGCTTTCGGGCAACAGTGACAGAAATTATATCGTGTTTCACATAACCACAAATAAAGTAGAAATTTCAACAACCGAAGTATGCGAACTTAAAGTCACCACGTTAGAAGAAGTGAGTATATGATGTTTACGGTAAGTTTATTTTTGACACAAACAATATACTGCAGTCAATTGTGCCATGAATTATAGTTACTATTTGAACGATAAGTGTGCAGAGTGTCGACATTCGTGCGATTTTTGGAACAAAGAAATTATTCCTGCGCGTTACTAAAAAGTGTTGAGACAATTACGCTTGCTATAACCAATCTTCGTATAATATGGAAATTAAAGATGTGGTACCGTTCATGGCATTGTAGACTGAAGTAGATGTATTGATATTATGCCAATCCGGAGCGTAAAAGCTTTAACTCCATCTCATCTTTGTCGTTTTGTTTACGTTATTGTACTGATTATTCTGTAAGATTTAGCGACAGTTTTAATCGTGAGGAAAAAAGTGGCGTTATTCTACATTTGTATCATCAGCGACACTCCCGTGCATATTTTTTATTGACTCAGATTCAGCTAAAATTCATACTGGCGCCCTTCCGATGCTCTACGAAAAACTTTACGCAAACTCTACGAAGAACTGTTTGCGATGAATGCTAACAATCGAACATGCTACCCGTTCGCTGAAATACTCATATTGTTCCCTATGCAAAAAAAAAATATTTATCGCCCGTCTAAAAGTCCCAGCCACTTCCTACATTTGCAATGAGAGTATTAGCATAACGAGTAATAATGCAATACTATTACGCAAAAAATTATATACCTAAAGTCAACTTTTTCTTACGAAAAATAGTAGAATTAATCCATATATTGATGTTGCTTGAATATCTTGTGTCTTTATTGAGAAATCGAATTTATGTGCTATTCGGTAGCCATCGACTAACTCTTTGCAATCAATTGCAAATATTGACATAAAGAGCAATGCAATTACCATAAATTAATAATAAAAGCTAGACGCATCTATTGTATTATCAAGTTATGCGACCTAATTGTTAAAAACCCAATCCACATAAAAATTTACGTAAATTTGCATTAATTTAAAGCGCAAAAATTATTTACTTGGCAGGGGAGATGTATGTTGCGTAACACATGTCAGCAGAATTAATTTTTAGCCATGCGGCAGACCGAGTAAAACTTTCGTAAAATTAATTAATGAATCCACATTTGAAATATCAATTTAATGAATTGAGACCAATCCAAGACATTACTCGCAGAGCAAAAGCTTCTTTCGGGGGCCTAAAGGAATAGGCGAAAGACAAATACGCCCGAAACAGGTTAGCTGAAATATAAAATAGTAATAGCAATAGAATATAATAACAATATACCTCAAAACCCCAATGTAAGCCAGAATTACCAGCCACGCAAGTTATACGTTTGATTGTTGCAAAATAATTATTTTTTTTTTATTCTACGATCCAGTTTTCGAAACACTGAACTTTCTGATATGTCTGTAACTTTAACAACAAATATCGGGGAGAAAGGTGCACCTTGAAAAGTTCAGTGTAGCTGTTGAGTCAACCTATTATATTCTATTCTAGAAAAAACGTGCTCTAATTACTCTTTGGCCACCAATGTTAAAGTCATACCCGCCGAAGTTGTTATTTCTGAGTTGTGTAATTTACAAAGTTTGCCTGTGGCGTTGGTATAAGTTTGCCGTTTTTATATTCAAAAAGACCTATTGGTTTCCGCTAAGTTTAATGGACTTTGACTTGAGCCGTTCATTGATCAGTCTACCGGTCAAGGTCTAATTTGTCAAAGTTTATTTTCTTTTTCTTCTTTTGCGTATTCATAATTTTGTATATAGTGTTAGCAGTGTGTTATTGTATTTATAGTGATAAATGTCTGAGTAATTGACGGGTTAACTGTAATAGTAAAACACTTCGTGACTATCTTCTCAAACGTAAACCAAACGTTGAGTAGCGTTACTTGTTGTAGTCTGTTTGAATTTAGAGAGATGTAAAAACTGTGGTTAGTTGATGCTTTGCAACCATGACAAGTCAGAAGTTTGCTCGTGTATCAGTATAAGCCATGCTGTCTGCTTATACAGTAATTGAAATAATAGGTGCGCATTTGGTTCTAGTATTACCGGACTAGTACCTAACATTAAAATAAATTAATCATGGGGATTTTGCGGAGGAAGATTATATCACCTGACTTTCTGCGGCCTTCAGAGACCGGAGTAGAAAAAAAGCAGTCAAATGGTATAAAAAAGCTGCTGAACAAGGAGATGCCAGTGCTCAACATAATCTTGTATGTTATGCAAATGAAATTGGAATAGAAAAAGATGAAACCAAAAGCAGTTGAATGGTATCAAAAAGCTGCCGAACAAGGTGCTCAATATAATCTTGGTTTGTGTTATACAAATGGAACAGGAGAAGAAAAAGATGAAATGAAAGCAGTTGAATGGTATAAAAAAGCAGCTGAACAAAGACACGTCAATGCTCAATATAATCTCGGTGTATGTTATGCAAATGGAACTGGAGTGGAAAAAGATGAAACAAAAGCAGTTGAATGGAGTGGTCATAATATAATTATATTATGACCACTTAGTATAGGTTATGACTCTCATTTATACTATGAACACTAGGTTATGACCTCTCACTTAGGTTATACCCGCTCCCACCCAGCATTTGCATCGTCGTTTGCCCGTGTAACCATCGAGGATGTCAGCTGAGGTGTTAGTTGGAAAAGTCAGCCGCTACGAAGTGACGATGAGTTTGCATCGTCATTTGCCGAGGATGTCAACTGAGGTGTTAGCTGGCCGTACGGCAGAAGTAAACAGTTATGAAGTGACGATGTGTTTGCATTTGCGTCGTTATTCGAGTGACGACAAGATCGTGTTTGCATCGTCATTTGCCTTTGTACCCATTGAGGATGTCAGCTGAGGGTGTTAGTTGGAAAAGTCAGCCGCTACGAAGGCGACAATGAGTTTGCATTTGCATCGAGGACGACATGATCGTGTTTGCATTGTCATTTGCTGAGTGGTCAGATGAGGTGTTAGCTGAAGAAGTCGACAGATACTGAGGGATGATGAGTTTGTGATTGCGTCGTCATTGCAGGGGTTGGTTGTGGAGTTAGCTTATGGAGTTAGCCAGCAGAGACGAGCCAAAAAAAAAATAAAAAAATCGTTTATTTGTCAACTGACGACGAGTTTGTGGTTGCATCGTTATTGCAGGAAATTTTTCTGTAATTATGCATTCAAATGAATTTATGGAAAACCAAATAGTTTATGTATCTTGTTATAATTTTAGACCGATCAAGAATGTATTGCCATTCTCTTTTCCCATCCATTATTCGCACTTGAATCCGACTAATGCCGATTTCCGATAATTTTTTTCCGAGAATAGTTTTATGTAACGGTTTTTTATTATTAATTTTACACCAAGTGAGATACTCGTGATATAACTTTGCGCAATTTGATCTGGAAACATTCTCAGACCATAGTGAAATATACCCAATTATAATTCGAATATGATTGGGGTAAATCAGAGATAATCTTTGGTCGATATATCTATTTCTTCATCAGCTGTATCGTATTCTTCATCGGAGCTTGATACGAAAGCATCCTCGTAGTGCGAGGCTCACACTGTTCTTGACGTCTCATCTTAATCATATTTTTGTGCCTTCAATTAACGTCAATATGCGGACATGTTTGTCACTTGTTTTCTCTAGTTGAATTTTTAACTGGTACAAGAACCAGTGACACTTTTTCTGTGCGTTTTTGGGTGTTTCAAGCCGTTTTGTCCCTTCTTTGAACACTTTTATATACTTGTCTCTAGTTTCTCTAGTTAAAAAAGTTAATTCTAGAAAAAAAAGATAAACTTTTCTTTGATAAATAACGCCGAGAAAATAATGTAATAAAAAATAAGAAAAAAAACATGAATAGTTACGAAAAAGCTGGTGATACTGGTGATCCGGTGACAGTTGCCTAGAAAACGCTTCTAAGCTTCTAACTCGGCCGTACGGCGGAAAAATCTACTTGAAACTGTCACCGGATAATTTTTTGTCACTGGTTCCTGGCCGTACGGCAAAAAAATGAAAAATTTTCTAACTCGCAGCTCTCGAAGAGAGTGCACTCCGTGCAATGGTACCATAGAGCGAGGACGCTTTGCGTCTAAAACCAGGGCGACTCTTCGAGTCAAACAACAAATCGATATGGAACTCAAATTATTAAAGAGAAACGAAAAAACGTATCTAACGAAATCTATAATAAGATTGATGATCTTACCTAAAAAATTTCTGTTTTATAAAGAGTTCCTAATTAACATTCGAGTAATCTTTCAAGTAATCTCTCAAGTAATAATTCAAGTAGTTTGCGAGGTAAGATTGTTTCAACATATAAATATCTGTTACTTTAAGAGACTCATAGTAGGCTCGAAGAGGCATTACTTTGCAATAAATTAATATTTTTGTATCGTATTAGGTTCAAGACGCACTTCGTTTTCAGATCCAGTCTTTCAGAAATTTAAAAACCTTTTCGACGAGACCATGCGAGAAAACGATTATTCTAAAGCCGATATGTTTGCTGAAGTTGTAAGCGATCTTCGAAAAGAGAAAAAGATCAAGGTTATTTCGACCAAAGCGGTGGAAAATTATTATAATCAAACAACGAAACCCGACACCAGGACTATAGGAGCGATCAAAGCTTGGATCGAGCTTAAGACTAGAGAAAAAAATAAATCTGCGTGCAGCCGTACGACCAGTAGTAATAATATCAATGAAGAAGTTAGCGATGACAATAGTGGTGATGGGGAAATAAACTATAACAATAATAAATAGTTTTCGACCTGGGAGAGCCAAAGTATAGGGGCGTACATTGGATGGTCTAGGGGCCGTACGTTCTCTCCCTTGCAACTCTACCGTAAGAAAACAATATTATTTATTCTTATCCGTGTACCTTTATTTTAGCCGTGCCGCCGTTTCAAATCATTAAATAAAATGAACCATCCGAATTATTATTTTTTGTTATTCTGAGTTAATGGAAAATGTCATCATCCTGAAAATCAATTACGTAGTATACAGACGTTCGATACATTTATCACATACTATACCACAGAATAAAATCGAAGGTCATGGAAGCTTTTATGCCATGTGTTGGGTACCCCTGATTGTTACTATGACCAAATTTCTGCTGTCCCCGAAATAAGCGTAACACAGATGTATACCACAGAAGGTCGTAGAACTTTTTATGCATGATGTAATCGTGTAACCTGCTGATTGGAAAAATTTTTCGTTGCATCGCTCCCAGTTTCACATTCCCTAGAATCTATTGCAGGACAATGGGACAATGGCTACTATTCCCGTACCTAAATGAGACCAGAAATGAGCGGAGAAACGTTTTAAAAGGACAGTATATTTACGGTGTGGTTATTCGTCGCTTTCATAGTGATTCTATTACTTGCGTTATCTCGACTTGCATTGTTACCAAGTTTTTTTACTACCATGTCATCCGATTACTTATGTGTAAAAATTGCCGAATATCTGTCCGGTTTAAAAACTGAGCATATCATGGCGGCCACGCTTATTTACCAAGGGTTGGAAGAGAACCCGTGGATTAGCAAGAATGAACTGAGGGGTATTGTAGATAGAGCGGTTAATTTAGTACAAAGATCAACTACTATGGATTTTGAACGTAGTGGAAGGCTTATTCAAATTATACCACAGGTTAGTTATGAAATTCTCGTGAGAAAAATAGATCGATACACAGAATGATGAGTGATGCGGGCGGGGTGTATTTCTAAGGAAACGAGTATGACAGTATAGACTTTCCTATTAGCCCGCCAACAGGAATTTTCCTCGACGGCGTGGAGGATTTTTATATTGTGAACCATACCCATTTCTATGTTGATGATATAGCACCTCACAAAGTTCCATTCGCGTAGCCAGGCCGTACCGGATGTAGCTTTGTATTGTTCTGACTGCCACGTGGTTAATGGTATACGGAGCGCGCTTTATTCAAAAATGGCTTCTAACTTATTTATATAACTGCATCTAGTTCGATATCGCATTCGATTCCATTCATAACTTGTTGGATGTTGGAATAATAAAAACGGTATGTTTCGGGATAGGTAAAAGAAAAGAATAATTACCTAATGGCGTTTATTTTTATTAGAACAAGGAAAAGCCTCTTACTTCAGAGCAGATCAATTATAATATAAATAAATTGAGAGGAAAACTCGCAGTAAGTTACATATAAGATTACGATTTCCATAATATATTATCACTACTGACAAGAGATTCATATTTTATTTCCAAGAACGGTACCTCAAAACTCTACCAAGAGTTAATTGTCATTTTGAATGATGCTTCTATTTCGGAACTGACCTGGCGAGACCCCCTAGCTAGTCAAGTTATTAGCGCCGAATCGGAGTTGATTAAACGATTATCAAATAAGCAGAGAAAACAATTTATGGTATGTATAAACTCATGTTTTTTGGTGCGATAGTAATCGATCTATACGTTACCGCAAAACTAAATCCCATCTCGTTTAAGAAACCAGCCAAAGAAATGATGCCAGAAATGCCTCCTATGATACAAGAAGAATGTAATGAATTCGTGTCGAATTTTCCAACAAGGGGTGTATCGAGATTGCCACATGGATTATCACATACTGGGGACTGGAAAGAAAGTGAAGAAAAACTTAACGAAGTTGCAATAAATATTTTGGGGGCATTAAAAGATATTTGGTGTAATCCGGCCTTCCATCCCGAGTTTGTTGAGACGTTGAATGAGGGTACCTATGTAAATAATGTAGTCGTTCCGTTAATTCACGCTGCCTTATTTAATAATCCTTTTGGGGAATCGGCATTTATCACCACGTGAGTAATTATTATTATGACGTTCGATTATAGAAACCTCTTTATATTAATGCCGATTTGTCTATATTTTTAGTTTTGAACGCCAAAGTAACGCAAGCGCAGATAGGAGAGGAGATGGGAAAATGGGGAGGCGACCCGACATTATGTTTGTAAGTAAAGAGGGTGGTAAATTTTATGAATTAATGTATGCGGAATGTTCTCGTATTGTTTATACTAAGCAAAAGGGAGATGATGATGATGTGAAGTTATGGCGCGAAGCTAATGACGGGATGTTCTGGGCACATAAAAGTCGCAGATTGGAAAAGGGACAATTTGGTATTATAGGAATACAGGTATTAGGACGTATGTTACGTTTGAATGTACTTATTAGAGATGATGTTGAGGTGCATCGATATTATAAATTGCGAGAATCAGAGATCCCCATTCATTATTCTAACGATCCTTCTATTTTAGCCGAGCTTATAACTACTTTACTAATTTTTCGAAACATACTATTAGTTAACATGTCAATATTACGCAGTTCTCGCTTACGAAGATCAAGTAGAAATTTGGGTAGTTCAACTGTGTCGTCTGATATAGAATAGATAAAAGAGATCAATTTTTTAAACTATCGTTGCTATACTGATCAAGCTCCGCTAAATCATATGCTTGTAGTACACCCGAAATAGATTTAACCCCGAAATAGATTGTGCAGCGATTACCCAGATATAAAATAACGCATTATTAATCGCCTCATCTTGATTGGTTGATTGTCTACGATCTATTCTACTTATCGATTATCAACGATTACTCACGCTTCCTGCGATATGAGATCACAGCCTATCAGGGGTTTTTTATTAGCATGTCCCACAAACTTTTATGCTGATCTCCGATTCGCGGATTTAAAACATATCGATATGATATCGCTCCACTGAGGTTCACTATAACATGATGTAATTTCAGAAGTTACGATGTGGTTATAATTATTTTCAGAATGAATTTGCTATATTCACTTAATTTATATATTTATGCGTTATTTTCCGTACTAATTATATTACCATATTATAACAATCATGACGAGTAATACTAATAATAAAACTGATCCAAGTGAAAAATTCCCTCAATTACACGAGTTATTTTTATATAAGAAAAAAGATATAACAGCTATTCAGAAAAAACTTGGTATTAACAGTAATATAAATCAAATGGCAGTGTCGGAAAGCAAGAAAGCGAAAAAACTTGCTGATTCATATGAATTGTTGTTAGAATTGGTGGGAGATTTAATTCCTATACAGAAAAAACTTGGTATAGATATCAATCCCGTTTTAGAAGCGGAACTTAGAAGAGATAAGACCTCTTCAGATAAACCAATTAGATTATTTGATTTACTTTTATGCTTAGAAGATGATATAGCGTCAATTCAGGAAAAAATCGGCATTGTTGGCTATACTAATCAAGAAATGGCAGAGGAAGCCGATAAAAATGCGAGAGTGTACCTCCAAAGGTTTGAGAAATTCCACGGCCCCTTAGAAGATGATATAGGTATACTAATAAAGAAATTCGCTGATATGGGGGTAAAGAAATTTTGGTTTACTAGTGAGGGGTTACCGTTGTTTCCGAATGTCACTCTTCAACAATTGCACGAAATTTTTGTCAAAAATTCGGCCAGCGACAATCGGTGCCCATGTTTAGAATCAAAAGTAAAGCAAGAAAAATTATCACAGATATACCCGTCGTGTAGCACCTGATCTTAATCTTCTAAGCAAGGCTAAGAGAGCGGTACCGCAAAAAAAGAAAATTTTAACTTATACCGTATCTGAGTCCTCATCCTCGTTCCTCATCTGGGTCCGACTCTGAATCGTCTAACTACGAAGCGACTACCTCCGGCAATGGTGATAAAAATTAACTGTGAATGTGGGGTCGTACGATAAGCAAAGAAGCGTAGTTAGTCTTTATCATAGATTCGAAATAGTCTTGCTTGCTCAGGGGATTGATTTTTTCTCCGATAATTCACCACAACATAATTTTGTACTGGTGAGGTGTGATTGTCAGGATTGTGGCGTAAAGCTTCTCCAGCGATTGTCATAGCATGAGCTAAATTCTTTGCCCCATGTACCACCACAGCGTATACAGCCCCTATTTTACGTAAATGGCGAGGAATTAAATTATAACCTTTTAAGAATCTATTAAACCATTTGGCCCCTGGCTTACCTGGCTTACCCATTTGGCCAGAAGATATAGCGTTCTGTATCCAGGTTAGCAATTCTTTGGCTCGTTCTTGATTCTTTTCCATAGATCTAAATTTCCGAGGAATATCTGGTTGTCCCCTGTTCTTCGCAAAGCCTGTCACACCGGCATCTGTAATACGCAAAGTAGTAACTTCAGCGGGACGCATACAGAGCATTATCATAACATCAGCAAGGGCTTGTGAGTCAGGCAGTGTCTTAATGTTATATTTATCCAACCTTTCTTTAACCGATTCTAATGTAAAATGATCTGGGTAGTCGATTTTCTCAAAATCCTCAGCAATTTTTCGTCGACTTGTTTGAATTTTGTTAGACTTATCTGTAATTTCAAAGATTTTTGTCGCTTCAACTATATTATATGGAGCATTAAGATTTCGTAATTCTTTCCGAAGCCGGGAAAGTCTAGAAGACCCAGCAACTTCATTCAAAGCCGACTTAGCTAACTTTATTGCTTCAGCCTTTACATCCTTTTCACCAAGTTTATCTCGTAAAATCCGTTGTGCTATCTCTTTGATGGTTTCTTCTGATTTTACTAAGGCCTTGTTTAAAGTTACGATATTTATATTTTTTCGCTGGCCTTTTCTCTGAGTAGGAATTAATATGCTTACCTGTTCCTCACTGAATTTGAATCCTTCCCGAAGGCGTCTGCGTGCCTGATTCCGCTTTCTATCATCCGTAAGATTCTCGAGAAACTCAGAAGTATATTTACTAAGATCAGATGCACTCATTCCTGGGTTAAGATTGTATTTTCCAACGATTCTTGTTGCAATAGCTGACATTTCGATTATATTCACTTTGTTAGGTTATGTCCTCTTTGCTAAGTTATATACTATGCAAAATATTCTTTCAATTCGAAAATAATTATTCATTGGTCGTATTATTATTTTTTATTCGATTTTATGGGTGACTAGTATAAAGGACAAAAAAATCCCCCCCTTTATCAAATTTTCATCAATATGTCTACCCCTGTATAATCTGATCGTGCCCACGTGGAAAATGTACTTTACCATAAATAACCATTCTCTTGGAGTATCGTTATTTTTTCTATCCATTCCTCATCATCATAACTCCTTGCTCGGGGCTTGCCATCGTCTTCATACAGTCGGAGCATAATTTCCTCACTTATTAATCGTTCTCGTCTAGACATGTCCATCAATGTATTTGGGTCGTCATCGGTATCTTTTGCGAATTGGATCATGTCTGCGTCCGAACACAATCTATCATGGTACGTATATGCTAAATTCCTATCTTTTTCAGTAATAGTAACGAACTTATCTGGATCTTCACCGTGATCGACTGCCCATTGCCTGAGACGTTTCTCACGCTCCTCACGAGGTATGTATCCCGGAGGTGACGATATCTGTTGGGGTGTATTTGCTTCATTGCAAGTTTTACTGGGTTGGGAAACGTCGTCTATGAATGAGATATTTTCTGGAGAAACGCATGTTGCATTATTAATAGGTTCGATTTCTTTTGTAGTCGAACGGCCAGAATAGGATACTTCGTATTTCGAATCGATCTCTAGAGAGCTACGATTATCGCTAGCTTCAGGCCCTTTAGGGAGTGGTACCACAGCGACTCTTCGAGTCATAATCTTAACTGACTCTGCAGTACTACCCGACGTTTCTTTTTCTGATTGAAACGTCACAATTTCGGGTATGGTAAATACAGGGATATCTGTGGATGCGTTAGCGAGTGTCTCAGGTTGAGGTGTGTCAGAAAATTCCTCGATATCACCTATCGATTCACGTAACTTGGCCACGATTTTAGAACGGTCAAGGATGTACTGCCATTCTCTTTTTCCACCGCCGGCACGTTTTCGTTCAATGTCAACTTGTGGAATTTTTTTCCCAAAGTTATTACTACTGAATGGCTTTTCACCATTAGCTTCGCACCATGTACGATACTCCTGATATAACATAGCACAACCTGGTTTTTCGATTTGATCTTTTGACCATACCGAAATATGATCAATTATGAATCGGATGGGGTTTGGGAGATGCTCACGCATTGTCTCTGTTTTCATTTTAGTGGTAGGAATATTTTCTTGTGGATTCCAATTCGAAAG
>CAJVPJ010000083.1:0-48033 GCA_910592205.1 Paraglomus occultum
TGTCATGAACATTGGAGGTCTAAAAAACGTGTCCCCTGCAAAGTTTGTGGTAAGCCAACTTCTTCTGCACCTGGAACATGTAAAATTCATGCTGGTGGGTTTTATGTTTTGCAGTTTTATTCTCGCCAGCTTAGCTCTTTTTCCTCTCCTGTTCAGAAAAAGAAAAATAAGGTGTAAAAATTCACGTCACTCGAGTGTGTCAGAAAAAGCAAAATGCTCATCATTCGATTTCCTCCTTATTTATCAGAAAAAAGATGTATATATTTCTATGTCTCTCTGACTATATATCTGGCTTCGGGTGAGAAATCACGAGAAAGTGGGATTAATTAATAGAAAGCCAAACAGTTATCTATGCTCCACTGTGTTCCCTTTTTTCTCAACTCTTGATAAAAAGATATACATATATATGCGATCAGATCCAAATCTAATATGCTAACTAGATGCTCCGCTCCGCTTCGCATTTTTGGGTGCTTTGCACCCTCATACAGCTAGCAATATTAGATTTCAGAGACTTAAACTTGACAAGAAAGCAATATTGTTTTATAGATATATTTCAAAGCGAAAAAAGGTCAAATAGCTAGATATAAATCTTAAAGGTTTCAGGTGCTTTTTTTTAATCAAGGAAGCAAATTATATTTCTTGAGTTTTAAATCACTTTGCTCTGTCAAGAAAACAAATTATATTTCTTAAGCTTTAAATTGCTTCACTCTGTCAAGAAAACAAATTATCGATTTTAATGATTTTAGCGCTTAAAACTCGCAGACTTAAGGTGTTTTTTTGGGTGTTTTTTTGTGATATCGATTTTAATGATTTTAGCACTTAAAACTCGCAGACCTAAGGTCCTCTAAATTGATATCGATTTTAACGATTTTAGCGCTAAAAACTCACAGACCCTAAGGTGTTTTTGGTGTATTTTTATGAAAAAAAAGTCTGCTCGCGCTCCCTGCTGCTGGACTTGTCTCAATTCTGGATTGAGACAACTGAGTTCTTGATTGAGTGTCTTGATCAGAACCGACCACACATCAATAAAAGTAAACTTTTAATATAAATTCTATAGTCAAGTTTCTCTCTAAAACTAATTTGCAACCTGTTTATAGGTTTAATCAAATTATTTACAGTCTCTTAAACTAATTTCTATTCTTCAGCTAGAGATTTTTTTAATTAGTAGACATTCATTGTTTTGATAATTTGCCACATGCTTCCATTGAATTAAGGTTGGGACTTTTAGATGGCCAATAGATATCTTTTAGCAAGAAAGTCCTTGCAAAAATAAGGCGTGCTTCGAATCATTAACTTAAGCAAAGTAATGTTATATCATGGCTTTCCTATTACTATTCGTTGATTGAATAAACTTCTTAATGCTCAAATCTGAATGTCTTTTAATTACGAATAAAATGTAAATGTTGTGCTCAAACTAAACTTGTTCTTATATGTTGCTATTGTATAAAATTGAGAGCTTTACTTGGATTTTCATATATAGTCAAAACTCCCTTAGTTTATTGTCACCATAAACAGACTTTTTCCTATTGCAAAATAGCGATTGCTTAACAAGACATTTTACTGTGCAAGGAAGTTTAGAGCTTTCATGCACTGTAACTGAATATGCTAATTGGCGCTTCCCAACGTCGGTTTTGCTATTCGTGCGACTGGAGATCACGAAATTCATGGTGCAACTGAGCAAATTTTGTAAACAGAAAATCACGTGAGATATGTCCGATCAAGTGGCTTTGCTGCTCGCATATCGTACTAACACAAATTAAGTAATAATTAGAGTCTGTAATTGATAAAGTATTGTGTAGATTCATGCAGACTAGTTGCATATAGTTCTAAATGATATGTAAGTGTCATGCAGGACTTGGTTAGAGACAAAGATGAGGCTATGCAAATCCTGGGAACCCCAACGAGAGCATGAACGGGTGATAATAACGAGCTTGCATGAAGGAAATGGTTTAAATTTAATTGAGTTAAGTATCAATAACTGGATTTTACAGCCAAAAGACGTCTCGTACAAAGTATTTAGCACTTGTCATTGTACGTTCAGTAAAAAACTGGTATCAGAATACAAATAAATGCATTGTCGATTTTGGAGACCCAGTTTACTCACGTACAAACAAGTTAAGTAGTATCAATGAGAATAATGCGTAACGACATTCGGTAATACAGCTTTATGTGTATCGTCTCCGCTCATTAGTATTAGATACCATTCTAATGATTAATGCATACTTAAAAGACCGACGCATTGGGTAAATCTATGCGGGTTGTCTATTTGCCAATCAAAATCTATCAAGAGTATTATCACAAATATCTATCTTTATCTCCATTATCTTTCTTCACTCGGAATCATTGCTTTCTCTGCTTGATTCTTCTGCAATGCAGTGTATGTCTCTCTGCATAGGAGACCGATCACGCGTACATTTACAATATTGCCCCCGAAACATTAACGTAAGCATATAATATGCGCTCCATAAATGTGTGATATCGACGATAAACAGAGGAAAATACTTGAATAGAAATATAATTACATATAATATTTAATATTTCTATATTTATTGTTTACAATATCATACCGATATACTTTGCTGCCACCTGTTACTTAAATCCGTAACGGCTCGTTGAGGTCACCTGTTGAGTTTGTGTTCAATTGGTAATGCGGGGGTAGGACTGCCCATATGAGAGGTTCGACAAGGTGCAAAATATTGCATATCTGAATGTGGATCGAGAATGACGTCCCTATACTTGACACACAATGAGTCGATTGACTTCTTGCGAGCCAGTATTGAGAGATAAATAATGATAAATGTGGATATGTGCGCCGACGTTGTCGTGTGGGAGTATAAAGTTTCTACTCTGAATGGAAATATCATATCATATGAGAAATAAGGGACATCAAAAACGACATACTCGGTGTATGCCATACAAGTCTAGGACCAAGAATGGGATGCAAATCAACACCAGAAGATGTGAATGAACGGTAAAATAGAACAAGTAAAATGACTATATATGGAGTAGAGCCATTAGTTAATATAAATGTATATTCATTTGATAATTAATTGTGTCTCTCGTGGTTCGTTACCACAGTATCTGCTTTTCGTTCCCTTCCTTAAGCTTTTTCTCAGATTGCTTTATCTGAATGTATCATATGCAAAAATAGGGGAAAAATAAGTATGAGGATGATCGAACAAAAAAAAAATCTATTATCAGTTATCGTTCAATCCGAGCTAGCCAAGATGTGGTACCAAATGACTTTACTTGAAATAAATTATCGTTTATAGTAATACTATCTTATCGAATATTGTCAATAATAGCTTAACACCAGATTGCTATATCCCAAATATCGGTTAGCTTGCGTTGTAGGCAGCCAGTTAAATCACACCGATTATTAATCCCTATCGCAGCAATAAAGTGTTGATGATGCATTCAAGAAAATTAACGCTTATAGTGACGACGACAATAATATAATTTGTTACTGAAACTATCAACAAGCCATGTTTGCTTATGTATTACTTATTATAATATATACATCATTATTATAAAATGTGTTACACAGCATATACGATTAGACATGTAAATGCATGTATCGACTGTACTCTTCTGTTCTTTTCTATTCACTTCCCATTCATTTCTTTCTACATAGGAATCAAGTACCTGTGATACAACTTTAAGTCTATAAATACACTTTACATTCCCACACTTTCCCATACCCTTCTCTCGCTCATCAACGACATTTCAGACAAAAAGAGGTCACGGACGGGAAGACATCAGCCAAAAGCATTCCTAATTCTGCATTGCAAATTGGCTGTGTTGTAGTTTTCTCTGCTGCATTCGTCGGTTCTATTCAATCAGCAGTCTCGTTCTTCGTTCTCATCAACCTCAACGTCTCACGGATTAGGGTCAATTCACGTAAACATTTTTTACCAACTATCCTTATTACGAAATCGTATCTTCCATTTCGTTTCCCCCTCCCCTCCCTCCCCTCCCCCCTCCCCCCCATTCGAATCGATTATTCATAAAACTCACTATTCTCCAATTCATTATTTATATCTTTACATACGGCACGGTTTATATAAACGTCTGAAATTACAATAGAAAGTCTAGAACGTAAAAACTTTACATCATTGACATGGATCTGGACTGGTGTCTAATTTGCGAAACTAAGACTCAGGTACACAGGGAATATTTAGCGTGTGGGGCAAAACTGATTACAAAAACGTTCATTAGATACGTTGATTCTCGATCATTTTATTAATTGCTTATGTTTTCTGTCTCATATTCTATTTAGCAGGGCTCATTATACTGCAGTGAAGAGTGTCGCTTCAAGGATTATCTTTCAGCGTACAAGTATATGACACCTCCTGCATCTCCGACTTCTACCGTCGTTCCAACGATTGACATGATGACATCATCTAACGAGACACCAGATCATGATTACCTCAGGCAACAATCTCCGATTTCGCTCCATTCTTCGGATAAGGGACAACCAGACGCCTCACCGCTTAATTCTCCTCTTACAATGTCAGAAATGCACAGCGCTTCATACTCGCCCAAGTCAACCAAGACTCTCTCAGGAACTCAGGATACCGGTCAGCCCGTTTAAATTTCTATTATCGCTATTTATTCGAGTTCCTTGTTATCAACTTTTTCAACAAAAAAAAAAAAAAAAAACAAACAAAAAACGGTTGAGAATCATTCGTTCAAATGCCTTCGTATATGCATTTCTTTACGAACTAAATGAATATGACCCACCCAATATTTCACTCTTCGACTTGTTTTTAAAAATTGTTTAGTCGACATTTCGTTGCTTGCTGTATAAAAGTTTCGATTATTTTCATCGAGCGAATACGTTTACATACAAATTTTTACCTTCGTTATGCTTTTTACCGTATCGAATAATATGCACAAAAAAGATTGACGTCCTCTGATTACACAGAGGAAGTCATTTTGTACAGTTTTGTATAGGCTTACTGTTTATATATAAGATTTACTTACTCTATCGATTGTTCGTATTGACTCGAAAGAACTTTGTATAAAATCCTTCTCTTTTTGAATATGGAAAGCGCTTGATGGTCAATTTTCTGCCATTAGCTATCTATGTTCTATATGTATTATATAGCTTCCACAATATTCCTGGTTCTTCTGTAAGTATGAAATTTATTCGTATTCTTTTCTTCCCTCCCCTCCCCCCTCTTTTTTATTTGATATAACTCTTTCAGTTTCCCCCTTTTGTTATTAGTTACATATCCTAAATCTTTACTTTTGTTAGTGAACAAAATTTTTGGATTAAATAACTTTTTTGAGTCCCTGTACAGACGACGTGTTTTTGAATGCTCTAAGCCGGATTACGTATACTCATGTATAAAATATTACAATAAAGTGCGTTTTAAGTGGGTAAACAAAAAAGTATGTACGTGGATAAAAAATTTTTTAAGTTTTGATATTAAAAGATGGTTTACAGATCAAGTCCAAAAAAAGGCAACTCCAAAGTGACAATTCAATCCTTAAATGAAAAAAAAAAAAAAAACACCCCCAAACAAACTGTTAAAAATAATGCAATTGTATTTGGCAACAACGGTACTGGCACGTGTATTCATATATGCTCAATGAAGTTACCAATTAGTTCAAATATTTGTTCATTGGACGTCTTTTTTGTACATCCAGCCCATATGGATTTCTTTGGTATCCAAATAAAAATGTGGTAAGTTGTATTGTATTCCCTTTTTCGTTAATACAATAACAATGTACTGCTCCCCTAGAATTTTGCATATTATAAGTATTGCATACCATTTTGTATTTTATTAAACGTTTACATTTAGAAATTAATTTGCAAACTAAAAAGTTTAAATGACTTATTTGGATGTTATTGAGCATGCTGCAACTAAACCAGGCAAAAGTAAGCATTTGATTGTGAGCTAGTGTGACCGAAAGTTAACTAATTTGACTAATGACATGTTGCACAAAAATTGCATTTTTTGATTAATTCTTGAAAAAGCATAAGTACATATTTTTCTAAAATTATTTTAATCTTTAATTTAAGCAATTTGCTGCATCGAAGTTGGTTGAGATAATTGCTTTTGATTCAGCAATTTCCTTTTTGTTATTTTCTATTTTGTTTCGTCTTTGTACCAATTTACCTTAATTCCCGAGGCTTCTAGACGGGTGTCTATTTCTACCTCTAACTGAGTTTTTTCTTCTCGTAGGCTGTTAATTCGTTGATTATAATGCATTTGGGCTTCTTCTTTGTTATTAGTTCTAGCTCTTCATATTTCTCAAAATTAACAATATCTTTTATTTTGCAATAATGTTTATTAAGTTAATGGCCAGACTGCTACATAAAAACAGACACTCAATATATTCTTTTATTTTATTATTATTGTAATTTATTTTCGTGTTACTATAACTTTTATTTAATTTTTTAACGTACTATATCCATTATGAAAAGAAACAGTCTTTCTAGAATTAGTTGACAGGATGCCTCAACGAATCCGAAGCGTCGGCGGCACGCAGCAATTTTCGTTGTGAAAATACATCTAGAATTAAAAAAAAATTAAAAGAACTGTTAAATAGAAATAAATACGGGGTGTCAAATTAATTCATTCAATTTAAAGCAATGAAAATTCTATTGACACTGGATAAAAAGACCCAATCAGTCGCAACACTATCCCGGAAGAAATTAGTTCCTAGTATGAAGGTATCATTAATGTTTAATGGCGTTTTTAAATTCATTACTAAATATAAACCACTTTGTAATCTAAATGAGGAGGGTTTAGTACTAAAATAAAATTTCAAGTTGTAGTATTTTCTAGTTTTCAATAAATTACTTCGGGTGTATGAATACCATTTGCAACAATTGAACTTCAACACTCCATGATTGGCTCAATTTATTAAAAGATTTCTCGACACAGAATTATGATTCAAATACTGAAACCTTTTCCACTGTCATAACACCGAGTCGTGTTTGATCCTGCTGTACTCAATTATTTCACAATTTTAACAATATAATTACACAAACTATAGCTGGTTTTCTATATAGAACTTTTTAATTAATCCAAAACTGACATTACACTTGAATTTCGTATGTTCAATTTTAATAAGTGTCTCTACCGAAGTAGAGCCAAATGTTCAATACCATGAAATCTGATTCGATGCTTTATTATAGCTGCAAATTATTAAATATAATAGGTCAAGTCAAGTAATAGCATTATTTTTGTTCTGATCACCGGCGTTAGTACAGGTAACCCTTTAAATACTTTTTGCCTTTATTCCCATTCTTATCCCATCGAATACTATGCTCCGATATAATTCGGCTTTATCAAAATCGTAATTAAATTGTTCGCGTACTGCTTCATTTTGAATACCAATAAATGCACTTTACGTGGATTGAAGTAATGAATTTACTTACCTGTTGATCGGAATGGCGTACGTGAACGTTTTGTGCCCAATCGTAAATGAAATGTGCGATAGCGTTCTCATGGCAATAATTGACTTTTATCCCTGTTACAGCGTAATATGACTTTGAGTAATTCGGTTGGCATTTATATCCGGAACTTGGTAGTCCATGAGTTTCAGCATAGTTTCTCGAAATTATTCATACTTGTAGCAACCGGTTATATCAATAACTATTCTTGGGTTTCCATCGCGGCATTCATTTTTTATGTTACCATGAAGGCGTGTTATTGTTGCTAGATAATTTTTCGAAGTGAATGCACTAATTCCTAACAAGAAACGGCAGAATGAACGAATTACAAGTGTGCGCGATGATATGATGCTCAGGTCAAAATACAAGGATTGCAATATGAAAAACTAATGAGGCAGGTATTTATCATACTTGGTTTATATTTCGAACCAAGCAGTCTTATCATCATCCATTGCATGAAGAGTATTGCAAAACCCTCGGATTTCGCCAAGTCATGTTCTATGACTTTGGCATAACATTGATGGAAGTCATACAGTTTTGTAAGATCTCATACAAATTTCAAGTCCAATTTTGACAGTCGCTTGCCATATATTTCTAAAGCAGATAGGTGTGTTCTAAGATGCAGTTCCAATGATCCTCATAGTCGATTTTATAGGATCTTTATTGACAACTACAGAAAACTGCTAAAGCTGTTTTTAGACAGCTAGTACATGAGAAAGCACATGCTATCTACATACTAAACTGAATCAATAAAGAAACTTGGCCTAATGCCTGGTATTTATATGGTAATATTAAATATGAATAGAGGGGGGAGGGGGAATAGATAATGATATTTTGTTGTTAATTATAGTAGATAATGTATTTATAGAAGGCCACAGTGGTGAGGGGAATAAAGAACGATGATTGAATAGTATATGTTTAAAGGATATGAGAATGTCAATGAGGATAGGTGGGGAGGAGGATCCAAATGTGCAGGAAGTATATGAAGTCCATATTGTAATCATCTCATAGTCATTATATGCGACATTAAATTCATCTATGTTAGTTTCCTATGATTATTGTATATTAAAAGTGACATAGTCTAGTGTACACTAATGCACCGCAATGACTTGGCGTCTTTGTCACTCATTTCGTCATAGAAGTCCGCCATCGGCGCCACATCTACGATCATCACAAACATCACATGTTGGGAGACCGAGTATATGCACATTCTTCGAACTTCCCATGACTTGCTTTTGCTGCGGATGCGGCTGCGGTTTCTCAATCTGCTGCTTTTTTCTTCCTCCTTTATATTTACGAGGATGCAGACATTACTTGCCTGCGCTCTCCCTAATTTCTCTCGTCTGTTCTGAAGACTCTTTGTCATTCCCTGAGATGAAAAAAATACTATTCTCTATTCAGTATACTTTTCTGACTATTTCAGCAAGCTGCAAGTCGAAATTTTTGTTCATAAAATCGGCATACCAATGTATTGTGATAATTCGATTATTATTCCCAAATAAATGCTCCATACGTCTTTTAGATTAGTAGATTGCGAGGAACTGTTCTTCAAAGCAGTCATTTCGATTTACATAAAAGTTTCGGAACGAGATGTTTGTCCAAGATGTCTGATGATCTTTTTTTGTTGTTCTAGGTAACTTTTAGCATAATTTGTCCACTTATACGGCTCTATATCTTTACCTGACAAGGTACTGTATAACATAATTCCAGTGCAGTGTGGTTAACTTGTTGAAATTGGCTGAAAAGAATGAAACGACCTCGATATTTCCGTCGTCATGTGTTCGCATATTGTTAACAACGTCCTCGGGTAGAGAAGAAGCCTGAGAAGCTGAAAGCAAAAAAAATGCCGTCAGTACACTTCTTCCGTGTTTAATAAAATAGTTTGTAAGCATACAAGAAGTCGCTTTTAAATAAAAGCTGCTCAAGTTAATTTGCCATAATGACAATTGACAATTTAAATTAGCCAAGGTACGCGCTTATACAGTAAACAGAAATCTAGCTAATATTAACTAACATCGGGTCAAGTTTCTTTGTTGTTTCAGCTTGTCTTGGAGGTAACATTCAATTTGCTAAATATCAAAATTATGCCCGATTATAGCAAAAATAATTCAGTCTGGGGTTTAAAATAACGAATGTCTATTAAAATCTATTTAGCAAAGGACAAACATGCCTAATAAAACACTGGTTACGTTTTGTGTAACGCGGAAAAAATCTAAAAATTGTCATTGGCTAATCCGGCAGAAAGTTTTCCACGCTATTTTCTATGCACGCGATTTAAGATAAGAGGTTCATGCTAATGAGAGCGTGTGCTAAACAAACATTATGTATGTGTCTGTCATCACTCTTTCGATCATGAACAACTGAACTATCCTAAACCGTCGTTGCCTTCCGCATCACCACTGGTACTAAGAGGCTCGTCTATTATAGTCTACGGCTTAAGTTACTTGTTTCGATTATGAGTTTGTGTTTCGGACGATCTACTATTGGTAGGCCATACATCATCGGTCATAGGGGAGCAAGCGCAGGGTACCCTGAGAATACAGTTCTTTCGATAGAACAAGCGATAGTAGAGGGAGCGGATGGCATAGAATTCGGTAAGACGGCTTATGATTAGATATGACCAGAATGCTTGATTCTATCTAACCTTGGACTATGATCAGAAACCGTTACCTAATTGCACTTTTTGATTTACACTTTAGCGCATCAAGCTATTGCGTTGTTACTGCTTTTTGTTTCCACTGCGGAATGATTTTACATATCATTTCACGCTGACGCTTATTACGCTCTTTTCCGTGCTTGCTCACGCATTAGACATCCAGAAGACCGCAGACAATCAAATAATTGTCCATCATGATGAAGTCTTGGATCGAACTACGACCGGGTCTGGTCGCGTCTCTTCATTTCCATATTACGGTGTAATCGAACACTTGACAACCAAATCACATCCACAATGTCCAATTCCTCGTCTAGACGACGTTATCCATGTCATGATGAAACCAGAGAATTCTCACGTCTTTGCGGTAATAGACATTAAACCCAACAATGATCCAACAATCATAGCTATACTGGCTGACATACTAAAGAAATACTCTGACGATGTATCGATATTCAAATCTCGCCTATCTCTTGGCATTCGACACACTTTATTTCTTCCTTACTGCCATTCTTATTTACACCAAATACCAATCATGCACATCGGATCCTCTCTTGATATAGCTCAGACATACTTTCCCGACGTAGCCGGATATAATCTTACACATGTATCATTATCAGGATCCCGTGGTCGGTCATTTATAGACAATGCTCATGCGAAAGGGCAATCGATTTTCGCGTGGGTGGTTAACCGTAACGGTTTGTACAGTGACTGTAGAAGATGGGGTGTAGATGGAGTGCTGACTGATAAGAATAAGGATTTTGTAAACATGTATGGCAAAAATGGCAAGTGGGACGAGAATGAGAACATATTAAACTGGATAGGAAGAATGATGAGAGGGTGGTTTTATGCGATTGCAAGAGTTGTAATTCATCATGTGGTTATCAGGCGACTAAAGAAGTACGGTGAGCTGAAAAAAGTAGATTAGCTAGTAACAAAGTGTACCGTGTATTAAAAGCAATGAATGTGTCGAGAGAAAAGTGATGGCACTGATTTGTTCTAAACCATATTCTAATTATATTTTATTTCTCACTCTTGATAAACGTTTTACAAACAGTTCAAATATCGCATCAGCTTCATCACGCGATTAGACGTGTGCGCCGAGCGTCTCTCAATGTCAGCCGTACTGACTTTTTTTTTTTTTCATAACTGACTTTTTTGGCAAACTTTCCAGTCCTCTTCGAATGATTGATCACTCCACCTTACAGATCTAGATTTTTTAATACGAAATCGGTCTTTGTTGACGAGGATGCTTTTGTCTTGCCTCTGTTTCTCGGATCGTTGCGTATGTTCCTTAATTATAGCCTGATTGAAACAAAATAATGATAAGAAACGCGAACGTTTTTACAACATACTTTTTTACAATGTATAATAGTGATTAGTCTCGTTATTAATAATGCTTTTCCGAGAATTTCCGCCAACTTACGTCTGCACTAATGCCAAGAAACGTCACAATATCCAAGTCATTATCTCGCCATTCAATGAGATAATTGAGGAATGATTCTAATTCTTCTTTTCGTCGTCGAATGAACGGCTCTTCCGTATTACCCACTACAAATTTATTTAATTAGCGACCACTTTTGCTATGATTACATAAACAGTGATATTTAAATGAATTGAGGATATTCACCGTAACGTTTTGGTGGAAGGCGAGGCAATCTCACCCATCCGTATCTATCAGCTAATGTATTGTATAATTGAACGAATGCCGAGTATCGTTTACATGATATCGCGCTACAAAGTGGTCCATTCGGCGTTTGATACTTGAAAAAGAAGCGAAAAAATTAATACATACATTAGGTCTGTCGTATGTAGATCTTACAGTTAATGAGTACTTACAACTGTCGAGATTTGATATACAGTGTATGTATACCATCCACAAACTCCTTCTGTTTTAATATGCCAGTCGTCTATTGACACCTGGGGAGGGTTGGGTAAATGGATGGCATAAAACAGGTTTATATACATGTTGTCACTGTATCGGACATTTATACACATTTACATCGTCATACCTTTCTGATTAGACGCTTTATGGGCGGGGGAGCCACTATCGAGCGTTTCATCTCTAAGCAAATTTGGGTGGCGGAAAATAATCAGCAAAAAGTAACAACCGCAATACATGAAACGTTACTGATTGAAAAGCATTTGTACAAGAGTTAGTCGAAGAATTTACCGGTTGTCAAATCATATCTTGAGAAGCATAATGGATTCTCTCGCGATGAACTCATTGTCAGCATATCACTGGTGCGCCGCTTGTCCTCGTTTTTTGTGAACAGTTGGATTTTTTAAACATGAACACTGTTATATTACGCTGTATTGGTCGAGAGGAAAAGTGCTATCGATACACATTGGATGATTACGTTCTTTATATCTTTAGCGATTTACAACGATAGATTAAATCGCGCATTTTAGATAATAGCCACACGATATTAATATATATATTTAAGCTACTTTGAGGTTTCATGTGACCATTCAGGAATATTAGATGTTGACAGAATGTTTTCCCGACACACTTGCACACCATTCCAAATTAGTTTATTTGTCTTACGATAGTTGAAAAATGTCGGAAAAAGTATCTTATTTCTTGGTCATAATGTTGATCCCGATGCGAGCCCTAAACTTAAAATAGTATATATATATCCATAAAGGCGTTTTTAGTCTTTACATAATAAGGGCTAGTTTCTATCACATAAGCAAATAATAACTAATAATCACAGCCAAGGAGGGTTCAAGAGAACTCTAGCGATAAAACTGTCGTCTGGCATTTGCGGGCATTTGCGGTTCTCTTACAAAGGATGAATCTGTTAAATGAACAATCTTTCCCAGCAATTTTGAGCACGATTGTTGTACACCGTGGTTGTTTCTTTGTTATGCCTATTTCTTTTCTTTACAAAGCCGATTTTAATTGCTGTATTCTGAGATGACGTCAGACAACATAAAAGAGTTACTAGAGCGTACAATTCAGAAATGGCAATTGAAAATCGTGCACCCACGGACATCAACAAAGCTGCAAAAACCCTAAACTACAGACATGTTACTATGCGATAAAACTAAGCGATCTCGGCCTTTTAACTATATTTGTTATATTATAACTGTATTATTGAGCCAGGTCAGCCAGTCGCCAAAACACGTTTCTACCATTCTCTGACTATAATAATACATGATGCGATAACTTGTGTAAATCAATGTGATTGTAGGTGAACGAACTAAAATTAATTTTAAAAGACATTAATATTAATGACCGAAATATTCTTTGTCGTATGTAGATTATATTAGTAACTAACCAAAGTCGTATGATCTCAATTTGACTAAAATTCCAAGTTTAAAATGAGAGTACGATTCGGACCTTTCCCGAGAAACTCATTTGTCAAGTGCACTAATGATGGTGGCAATCGTAGTCACAATCGTATGTGAACGCGATGGCCTAAATCATAACGTTCTTCTCATCATCGTTTCGTTACGAGTCTGTGGTGTAGTAAGATTCAGGAAGCTTTAACCCAACGAGTGTAGCGTTATTAACATTTTGTATGGCCTCATGTCGAACTCGCTAGGCGTCAAACGTAACATTGTCATAAATGGTATCAGAGTTACACGTCGCTCCCGTTACAGTGAATTATCCGGCAACAACAAGTCCGAACGTTTAAAAGAAACATCCAATTACTCAACGTGAGCTCATACTCAGATGTTGGGGTGACAACGCATGTGGAGATTGTGTTATTTTGTCAATGTGCCAAGTGAGACGTAGAATGTCAAAGCTAGCCCGCAAAGTCTTTAAAAAGATTGACTGATTAATGGCAAATAAAACGGCAAACGGTGAATCGTTATGTCACATCAACCGTTATGTGTCTACATGAGACAATGAGATACCTCTTCTCCGTGCGCTAGAGATAATGATCAACTCTCTTCACTTGACACCATCGGTTTAGCCTTTCTGCTGGTCTACGGTAATTGGTGTTCGCCACGAAGTGTATAAGTAAAGCCACTACGCCACGAGTCGACGGAAAACATCTCTTTCACACGTCTTCTTGGTGAACAATATCACGTCGCAAGTTAAACATACCCCTTCTTAGTAAGTAATATCCGTTCTCAATAAGCGAGATATATTCGTTCTGAGAGATTTGGGAATTGCATTTAGTATTCTCTCGTTCGAATAAGCCCAGTTATAATCGCTAGCAACAATGCGTATATTAATGCCGATCGTCGATTTTCAGGGATATTAATATTATGCGGGGTTGATCAATGAATTTCATTTCATCGGAACAAAGAAATGTAAACCCATTATTTGTTGACAGTGAACAATCAGCTCAGAACAAATGATGCATTACTCTCGGTGCCGCAATCTTTTGTTCATTTCGTTGGTCACAGGAAGAATTTCTTGTTGAGAATTTTTTAAATATTATATGGTGAAACTTAATAACATTATGGAAAAGTTGCTTATTGACAGCGGAAAAAGTCGAGAGGTTTTTCTGCAGGCAAAAAATCTGTTTACACATGGTTGCGAGTTAGTACAAACTTATACTCGTAAAGTATGCATAATATTTATAATGCAGAAAGAGAAGCAAAAGGAGCATTTGAGAATTCGATTAAAATGTTGTAGCTGCCGATTTTATTGTTATCTGTATGTTTATGGGTGGTTTAAGCTGTTTTATTTGTGCAGAATTTTATATCGCGTTTTATGCATGGATTTTATCTGTATCTTATAAATGTCTTATCCAGAGTGTTGTTTATTTAACGTACTAGAAATTATTACGAAAACGAGGTTACTTCTAGTATAGAATAAAATACTTGACGCATTACATGGCTTAGGATTGTACCGTTCTCCTTCCTTGATCTTATCATACATTTTGTTCGCTTTTCTTATTTGATATGTATTTAATAAAATTTTATTATGTATCAAAAAACCGTGTATCAGAATTATAAATCGAAGCTGGTTCCAGAAGCAATATCTTCGAAAGACTATTCCAGTATCTTTTGGTCCGAAAGAAGGCACGTGTTGCAACTTTATATCCTCAGCATGATTCTCTCACGCACATGCTCATACGACAAATACAACCGGGTTATGGTAATGTTCAAGATGTAAATTCTTTTCCTTAAGAGGTGAATATTAGTAATATCGTTATATGCATCGTTTGTGGGAAATCCAAAATAGGGCAGTACAGTCGCGGTGACATTATCTCTTCTTGGCAGGTAAAAAATTGATTGATCAACTTTCTCTTAAAATTCTCCAGTTTCTTTATGGATTTGATTCTAACCCACTGCTTTTATGTGTCGTACACGGGTCTGATGAGTGGGTCACGGAACACTCTCAGACATCTCTTTTTCTTCTTTTACACAACTTGTCAGATCGGATTAGTACAGAGACTTGGTAACAGCTACAACGTAAATAACTAAGTGATATTTGCCCTATTACCTGCTCGACGTTTTATAATCAATAGTTATACCTGAATGAGATTATGTAACCAGAGATGCTACAAAAAAATTATTTGCTTGATCATTGATACGAAACGCTGTCTGAGTTAATTCCATGATTAAAAGCTTTGGAAGTGGCGCAATGGACCGTTAAACCTGAATATTGACATATGCAATTAAACGTATCAGTCACCAACAAATTATTTCAGTTAGCTGAAAATAATCCATGACCAATTTAAATAGATCATTTTTGGACGGAACACCATTAGAAATCGAATAAGACTTATCAATGAATACGCTTCTTGTAAACACTATGCCACTACTTTAGTGTGCGCACATGTCCAAAAACTCGACTGTGATAAGACGAGACGGAAGTAGAATGCTAAACTATATTTAATACAATTATGTTATAATTCTGATCTGAAATATTAATATGTCAGGACAGACATAAAGTTTTCTCTATATGTTTAATGGTTTTACAAGACAAGAATTTCCATGTTTGTTCAAAAAGTGCCAACATATGACCCCGCTGAATAACTGTAGTGGATAATCTATGAGGGAGAACGTCTTTCCTTCCACCAAGTAGACGCATTTTAATTTATTATATTACTATAATGCTGTATGTAAAGCATGTCAGAAAAACTCGAGAGAGAATAACCGTCTGACCTTAGTTGCTTGGCCTGCGCTTATTGACATTCTTGGGCAGTTTTATCACAATAAGCATTTCACAAATGACATTAATGCTTATTCTATGCCAATAACACTTACAATAAAGCGAGTATGAAATATATACGAACAAGGGGTTGTTTGATTTTGATGCTTCGAGAAACTTGTATTAATTTTCTAGTTAAAAAGTGGAGGTAGCTAGTCAATTTATGCTGTTATCAAGAAGAAGAGAATATAAATAAATCCTAAGCTATTTAGTGCTAGTTTCAGCATCAAGTTATTTTTGCGCTCATGTTTGGTAATTATTTATGCGTAATTTATACGAATCTTTTACCCTCCCTGTAAACACAAGGGGGGAAAGGTATTAAATCTATGCAATTAATCCATGCAATGCTAATAAACATTTACTTATTATTTGAACTCTCTCATTTAAAATATTGGTCTATTGTACTAATCAATACTCAATCCATCAGATATACAGTAAACAGACAAAACAGCACGCGTAATTGCTTAACATCAGCAGGCGTTTGCACCATTTGAGGATACTCAAAGAGTTTTTCTAGTCAACAACATTTTAAATTGATATTAAAGTGAACAGTTAATATGTCAGTGAGTGATAAAATGTAGTAGTGTGATAAATCACGTAATAGAACGTATCCAGCGCAAAAGCGTCAAAAAAACGTCAAAGAAACGTAAGGTAAATTTATTGCGTAGGTGTGATGAGAACATACGAATTGTTTGCTTTTTTTTTGTTAATTATCAATTTACAAGTAAGAGAAACAAAAGGCATTTATCGAAATTATTTTACCAACATGATATAAAGTTGTAATTACGAATAGTTAAATCAAATAAAAGACTGTCAGTCGAAGGTTCAAAGATAGGTAACAGTTTAACCATTTTTTACTTACGTTGCTCCCCTTATTTAATTGTGCACGTGTCAACGTTATTACCTGTCGTAAATTCACCGACTCTTCAATAAAATTCAGGATCGAATACGTATTCAGACTGTTGGGATCCTTCGTGGAAGTATAGTTATTCGGCAATCTCACAGCTTTTTACGGTCCAATATAGCGTATCGGCATCGTATGAGAAAATAATCTATTGAAGCAAGTTATATTACTTTTCAGACACCAAATGAAATCGGTTGCTCAACTTAAAGTGTGCAGGCTACGCATCTGACTTGTGCGTATCTCTGAACCATTATAAATTCTTGTTTTTGTAAATTAAATATCGGATGCAGCAAAAAGAAGATTAGCTTTAGTCGCCTGGCGTTCTCATTGCCATTAATCTTGACAAAAAGTCGATATCTGACACGATTGTGTTTGCAGATGGAACGCTATTGTCGAAATGTATTCACGCTCAAGTACTATTTTAGACGACTAACTGAATAAACTGATTACACGTTGCGAATTACCTTTGATGTCAGATGTTTATTTTGTCCAAGTGGAATGCTTAACAACAGTTAATGTAAGTCCAAAAGCACGTGCGTAATACGTAAACACTTTCACGAAAAAATTCCATCTGATAGAAGGTTGAGAATTTCTTATATTATGGTTTAGAATTGTGAATTCTAAAATAATCGGGAAAAAAAACTCTCACAACACTAAAAGTAAATAAGTCTTGTTATAGACTTAGTTTTATACGAAAAAACAGCAACAATTGATGTGTTTTGATATTACTGCCTTAAAAATAATGCAGTCAATTTTCTATGCAGCCAAGTTAAAAACGAAGTAATTGTTAGAAGACGTCTAATAGCAATCTCATAGCTCCCACATTGCTCCTGAAACTTTAATAAAAATTTGCTACATTTACTGTTCAACAAATATTTTTACTCCTAATTCAGACAAATTGATACACAATTATATAGCTAAGAAGGTTATGTCTTAAAGCTTAGGGAACCAACCAGAGAAAACGATGATTCAAGTCAAATGTAGCATTATAATTAATTTAACTATCTTGGTAACATTGGAAGACGAAGCAATAAGATGCTTCCATTACTCAGCCACAACGTACTTCTATTGCATATACCAAAAATGGATAATATGTATGATAAAAATTTACTCAACATAAACCTTATGAAACATCAACGACCACAGGTTATGGGGAGTGGTGTTGGTGGTCAGCTAACATTTTAATGGACAGCAAAAGACTTGGATGCATAACAGAACAGAACAGCATACGCGAAGTGTAATAAATTAAAATATATACAGTATAACATGTATGTGCAAATAAAGAAAAAGTAATGATAGATAACAACGTTACATTAAAGGGGGTTTTGGCCTTGTGAACCTTCTTCGATTCAGTATGCTGTATAATAATGCAAAAACATGCTGTCAGGACCACCAGAAATGGCAATCCGTACACATTTCGAATTTGTACTCAGAAGTATTGTAATGTTATCTTCAGCATCGCTTATTGTGGTATCCATCTATAGCAGCAACGTCCGCCAACAATACCAAACATTAACCTGTTTATTGTATCACTTGTTATATATGTGTCCATTGTGAATGATGCTTGATAGTGGTCTTGTTTCAAGCATGCTTGTGCCATATTTGTAGCACAACAGGAAACCCGCGTGTATAACTACGCGCTCTATAAAGCAAACATTTGACAGGTCAATCAACAAAACGGTTTCATTATATGCAATCGATTACAACAGATCAACCGACTATCGATAATAACAGTCTTTCGAACTTGATCAGCAATCGACATGATACAAACATTAATGTTTATCGCTGTCAGAAATGCTGTCATTTTCTAAAGCAAAACCGTTTATAACGATTATATTTCACGTGTATCAATCAATTAATGGTTGTGTATAAGAGCGATAAACATGCACATATGCTTTCTTGATATGACTATTGATTTGTAATCAGACCAAATATATCGACACGATAATGGTTTGTGTTGCACTACTAGTCAGGTGAGTCAACGCGATGTTTGATTTCATATGACGGTAGATCATCTGATGCAAGTTGGTTAGCATTCTATTCTTATTCTATATTCTACATTTTAATTTGGGTTGAGCCAGCTTCTCGACCTACCCCCCTTTTTTTCCCTCTGTCGATCGATTTGTTTGTAGTAATGTCAATAGTTATTTGTTTACAACTTGTATTCAGGGAACTAATGCATTTAATGTGGCATAAACGTTATGCCTAATTCTTGTTGATATAAAAATGCAAAGAGTACATTTTCCGTCATGCTGACATCTTTATCATGTCGATAAACATGCATTTTGTACGCTGCATTCATTTAACCGTTCCCCTTTTGCTGTGCAGTCTTTTTGTTTGCTTTATAAGAGTAACATCGTACATGAAGAAGGGTTGTTCGTGATTGGTCAACCAATGAGACCATCAATGGAAATCAATAAATTGCTTAAATTGTGATGATTTGCTTTACAAAAATTTAAGCATTGTTCGTGCTATTACTATTACTAATTGTTGTTTATGGGTTTTTAAGGTGATCAACTACTCGGGCCGATCGTCCCCCATTTCGGAGAATTGGCTTCCGGGATTATCGTTTAACATTAAAGTTGATTTGCAGTTGTTTATTTTTATGGCGCAAACCAATCGATTATCATCCGTAATTGTTGAACTAAACGTGCATAGGAGTGCATGGAATATATCTCAAGGGGCAACTCTTTTCTGATAGGCTACTCACATTACATTGTCAGACGGCATTATTTCGAAAATGTAATGTTTGCACATATTTGTCTAATATGGCTTGCTGCGTACGGTCTGTTATAACCAATTTCATGAGGCATGCCCAGTCCATGTGGTGCATTGTATGACCACATCCCCTTAACTCGGGGGAGAGACTTTACATGGTTTAATTAGTTGATAATGAAGAAACAAAGAAGTTTAACATATAAAAGCGCGTAGGCTTGCTATCTTTTACCTTACCATCAAAAGTAAACTTATTATCTTGACGAGGTGATTGGTTATAAACAGGTATCTTAATTATTATGTGACTTTTTATTATGATTGTCGAATATTGGCTTGTATACATGTCATGCAAATTACACGTGATCGTAGTCAGTGTTGACTAGTGATTATGATCATTTAATTAATAAATACTAATACCAATAGTTAATGGTGTCACTTTCTGTAACTATGGAAATGTGGCTAAATTTAGTCGTACTTATATTATGTGATGGCAATTAATCTGTCGCACAATTTTCGCAACTCCCCAGTTGAACCCTCTGCCCGCGCAAAACTGCAAGAATACTAAACCTCCAACACCACACTCTTTTGCTATATATCTAACAACTTGTACGTAACCATGTCTAATGAGCGAGAGAAGCGAGCAAGACTTAGGTATCGTATCACCCGACTACCCATTCTATTTAATTCCATTAAAATTACTCTTACTACTACTGTTTTCTCTACTGTAGCCATGCCTGTGATCGTTGCAGAAAAAGACACGTCAAGTGTGACGGAGATTATCCCGTTTGTGGAAATTGCAAGGCTGCTAGCGGAGAATGCAGCTACAGCCATCCCGGAAGCAAGAGAGGTTATGCAGAGACGATAGACGATAGACTGAGCAAGGTATATGCGCATATACGTGAACGTCATAACGTGCAAGAATTCCGTGTGTTTACGATCTGTTGGCACTTTATAACGCTTTTATCTTTCTTGTTGGTAGATTGAAAAAGTACTTACACGATTTTTAGAAGGCGTAGACGGTCAAGAGCACCCCCAGCCTGAAATAAATAATAACTTGATGAAAGATACGCCAGCAGCGTCTACTTTTCACATGGTTATCCATCCAGACAGCAATGAGAACTTAAAGTCCATTCTAGAGCAAATGTCTGCTTTAGACATTGGGCAGGATTTGTTGACAAAGACGGGACAGCTCCAACAATCACCGGCACAATCACCACCATCGCAATCTCAACGTCAATCACAATCACAGCAACCACAAAAACAACCGCAACCGCAATCGCAAATACAGACACAAGAGCCTGCTCTGCCTCCAATGAATACAATCAGAGGATCAAAAGTCTTGCCACCAAAGGACTTGGCAGATACTTTAATTCAGGCATATTTAAAAAATGGTTATACTTTTCTTATGCCCATAATACATAAACCGACGTTTCTTAAACAGCTCAAGGACAAAAACAATCAACCCTCTTTACTTTTGCTAAATGCTATATTCGCTGCGGGCAGTCTTTTATGTGACGATCCACGTACGCGGTCTGACGAGAACGATCCTAATACAGCGGGTGACATATTCTATCTTCGAGCTCAAGGTATGATGGGTTCAATGATAGGGCGGTTATCATTTGACGACTGCAGTCGTGTCCGCCGAACTATTTCCAACACGCTATCGTTCAACTGTTCTATTGCTTTATTGCTTATTTACCTCCATTCGCGCTAATTCTATCGCTTCACAAATTTTATAGAGTTGTTTGACGATTTTATGGATGCACCCCGATTATCGACAATTCAGGTATTTAGTGCTGGCGACCCGTTACTTGATGATGCAATATGAAACTGATTTTTGGTTTGTGGGCACGACTTTTTTCCAAATAGGCTATTCTTATTCTTGCACATTTTATTATAAAATCGGTAAGTAAATTCTCATCGATGCAGTTAATTCATTGCGATCACAAGCATTAATAACAACAATCGTCAATTACCAAATATTCTGCGTAAACATTCACTCTGTCCATTACCGCTACCCCCATCATTTTGCTGATATGCTATTTTACTACATAGGAACGTAATTCAACTCGTTTGTGGATGTACGTTGGAGTGGCAATGACTATGGCAGTCGACCTTGGGCTATATAAAGATTCTCACGATTTACCCATAAATAGAGTGGAGAAAGCGATGCGCAACCGATTATTCTGGGCAACGTTTAATTGCGAAGTTATCTCATACGCATGCTTTAGGTATTTTCTTGAATTTGTGTGCTTCTCTATGTCCCTCACTTTTTTTCATAAAATTATTTAAACATCTCAACACGTTCTCTCTAAAATAGAAAAGCTCTCCCTATACGCGATTGTGATCTTCGATTACCATACGAAATAGAGGAAGACGGGGACGATGCGGCCGAGATAGTTAATTTTATGCACCTTACCAAATTAATGAAAATATTTGCAAACGTATTGCAGTCACGTCCGTATGTCTCCCAAACACTTAATATACGCAATACTCTCCCAGCACTGGATGCTACATTGAATTCATGGCTTGCGAGATTGCCTGCTCAATTACGATGCGACCATTTATCCGTGGTGGAAGATCCTGAACCGAAGAGCATTAGCACATACGTTACTTCCCTTCATCAAATTTACTACACCGCTCTCATACACGCACACAGACCATACATTGGATCAGACAAATACCCAAACATCGAGTCGAAAAGTATATGTAGCGAAGCGGCTATGAAAATCACTCGATTAGGCAGCTGCTTGCCCATGACAGAGAGAGGTACTTATTTTACGTATAGTCATAGCGCATGGGCTCTTATGACAGCATCAATGGTCCATATGGCAGATATGGCAGATCCAGAAACGTATACCCGTGGAGATATATATACGCAATTGACATTCAATCGTCTAAGGGACATAAGTAATAACGCACGTTTAACTGGTGGGAACTGTGGTTTAGATGGGACAATAAAGGTATTAGAACAATTATATGATGATGCCCTGAAATCTCTAGGAAAACACGAGACGTCGAGTGAAGCGGACGAGAGCAGGAGCACGATTAGTACAAACAGTTCGAACAACTCGAGTGGTAGTGACAGTAATCCTAATTATGATTCTAGTGGTAGATACGACAACACGAAAACAATTCCAACGCCTCCTCAAACCGCGTTGGACTCTAGAGATGCTGATATGAATGCTCTCAAGACCGAGAACATGATAGATGCTAATAGCAATGCAAATATATCGAGCTCAAATTCAACTTCGCCTATAATAACGGTTACGAAAACCGACACCACATCTATTGCGCCAGATGCAAATACGTCACAAGGACAAACTCAAGGACAGAAAAGAGAGCAGATTAGAAGGCAACCGGTGCGACAACTAAATCAGCAACAAAATCAACGACCACACCGTGCTACAACGCCAGAAGAGCCACAATCACAGTCACAAGCACAATCACAGTCACAGGCACAATTACAATCCCAAGTACAAGCACGAGCACGAGCTCAAGCCCAAGCCCAAGCTCAGGCCCAAGCCCAACCGCATCCTTCTTATTCATATTCGTCTCGTCTGTCTCATCAACCACATAATGTTTCGCAGGCACAACCTCAATCAAGAAGACAAGAAAATTATGCTCAATATTTATCAATAGGCCCTACTGATTTAAAGACTAATCCAACTCCGGAACCGTCTCCTAATTTCCCACAACATCCCCAATATCGTGAATACTCTCAGTCCCAAGTATCAAATGCTGACATTGCAGGTCATCTCGTGAATCTTCCAATGAGTCCGCTGGTGCTCAATGACATGGCGCCGATGTCTGAAGCTCCAATTGTTCCGTCTTCGCAGAACTTTATCACTAGTAACAATGGAATGGAATATGCTACTCAGAGAAATGATCCATATTGGGAAGTAAATTGGAGTATGGAAGACGATCACAATGATCATACCCAGGCATCTAACACAGTTCAGCATGAAATAAATTATCCATACAATGGTCATCATCAGACATCTCCGCCTATATCTTCGACTCCAGGAGCTACCAGTACATTAGCGGCAATGGCCACGGTGGCTAATCATTCACAAATCCATCCTGGCCAGGCATCACATTCCTTCTTGATCTCTGACGCTGCGGGGGGACCAATGTTACTGAGCAATGCTAACATCGTGCTAAATATAGATGGACACGATATGTCACATGTAATGGGAAATTCACCAGAAAATGCGAATCGAAGGACAAATAATCAAAGTGGCGAAAGAAATCCGAATGGGAGAGGATTCGTAAATGGACATAATGGAGGGATAGATAATTTTTCGAGCGCAATGTCGAATGTACAAATACAGCATGCACAGCCGAATGCTCTACAATATCACCAAATACATGGTGTTGTTACACAAAGTGAAATCGAGACAAATGAGCAGCGATGGTTTGTTTATAAACAATAACATATATAAATAGAGCGTATGTGTGTCTTTATTGGTATGATTATCATAGTAATTTAACCGTATTTTTTTAGCAGTGAATTCCAATATGAGAATCCTGTACTAGTATATCGATAATTCTTGATACGTTCATGTATTTATGTATAAATTGCTCGTATATATTCAACTTGTTCTCTTAATGTTTGTATATTTTGGTTCTTTGGTATTCTATATTCATGTTAATAACCAGTCAAAAATTGGGGAGGGATCAATGGACTTTATTGATTTTGGGCGTGGAATTAACATCTGTATAAAATACGCAGCGTTGAATTTTTAATTAAAAACATATATAAAATATAAACCAATACTGCAATATTGGATAAATAAACCCTTACATACTCTGAAACGTAACGTGGCCCGTACAACAATTAATTGCCTTTTTTCCCCTTGTTTTTTAACCATTATTATTATTATCGTTTTGTCTCTTTCTTTTAAGAATACCAGTGCATGCGGCATCTTCCTTATCCCTGTGTTTCTCACAACACTTTACAAGTTTAGCAATCACATCTTGACATCTACTTTCTTGATAATCGTTTGCTGATAAGCATGCTTGAATGGCACACGCAGCGGAATGACAAGGTGACGATGGCTCGGTTTTCCTCATTAGTAACATAAACGTTTAAAGGGTTTGTAATCGAAAATCGAAAAAATCGAAAATCTAAATCGAAAATCGAAGATTCTACGTTTTGTATTCCGAAATAATTGGTTGTTTCTGTTTCTTTGTGTTGTTGCCGGAAAAGGAAGTTGAACAAAATGAGCGAACAAGGCATGCATGCTCTCTGATTAATATTATCATGATGTAATGGAGCACGTGTTTGGATGTTTATGCAACGATCACGAATAAATCTCATTGGTCAAAAATTCTTTAGTTACCGGGCCGAAAAAAGGAAGTATTTTTTCATGTAAAGGATAACAAAGGCATGCTGCGGGTGGAGTGGAAAATCTACCTGGTTGAAAAACTCATAAATTGGCAAGGTTTTTTCCTCCCGTGTCTGAACAACAACCGACTGAAGAGACCTTATAAGCATTCAAACATTACAGTAATTTTTCAAACACGTTTTTTACGAATCTCAATTATCTCAATATACACAAAGTCCTGTCTAAAAAATGTCCCAACATTCGAATTACATTGATAGCGCGGACTTTCAAATTGTATGGCGTAATGCCATTAGACAAGAAATAAAAAGGATTAAACGTAAATACGGGGTACTCCTAACAGCGTTACCGCTTGAAGATCTATTGGCTGGTTCTAAAAAAACGCGTGGGGACAAAGGAATTGGGAGAGAGCAGAACGCGTTTATTCTTTATAGGAAGGACTTACAAGCTAAACTGAAGAATGAAGGTCAAAAACTAACTAATGCAGAGATATCACGTATAGCCAGTGCTGAATGGAGTAAGGAGAGCAATACGGTGAAGAACTTTTTTACTGTTCTCGCCCAATCGGCCACCAGAATTCACAGAAAGTTATTTCCCGGCTACCGATATCATCCTAATGTTAATAGAAAAACGAATACAAAGGGTAAAAGACAACAATAATACTCTTGTATTAACATCAGCAGAAGTAGAAAGTTACGAGCTTTCGCCAACATTCAATGAAAAAGTCTTGAACACAGATACCGATGCGGACGACGTTACATCAGACAACGAATTTTCCGAACCCATAGTCGTTGCAGACGTACCAGGAGATTCCTTGTAAATGGGAATGAACGACCGGTGGATTAGTTCGGTAGTCTGTAGGTTGGGGCCTTAATAACTAATAAAAATAACTAAACAAAATAACGCGCGTTGAGAAATAATAATTAATTATCCTAATTGCCACTCGATCGACCGCGAGACAAGTATTACGACCGATCTTGCCGTTATACGGATTAATGCTTTCAAATATAACGGAATATTCAGGGAAAGAATTATCGTTTCAGAGTAAATGGGTACTCGTTTATTAACAAGAATTAAAATATAAAGGGGTATCGAACGTCTTCGATAGGAAATATCGTAGCGAACACTAAACGGAATATTCAGAACACTGAGAACACGAGCTAGAACACACCGATGCTAAACGACTTCTAAGCTGCTTATATACTTTATCGTCTACTAATTGATCTATTTTTAGCATCGTTCTAATTTCTAATTGCTAATCTACCATCACTATTGTTACTAGCCGTTGCTGCGCAAATAGCAGTTTCTGCCCGTACGACGATTGCAAATATTTGCTGCCGGTACTACTTTACTGCATTAGCAGCTGCCCGTATCACCGTTCGGCATTTGTCTTACATTCTCTTCGGCTCTTGATCCTCACAGTTGACAATAAATTGAGAGCTATATGCCCAAATTGTACAAAAGTTTTTATCCAAAAATTACATTAGAATCATTTTAAGACAGGTAATAGAGGAAGTCAAATTTCGGCGCTTTGTAAATAAAGCTTATTAATCAGAAGAATGTCAGAGAAGATACAGATTTGTCTGCTTACAGCATTGCGACGGCGAAGGTTTTGTTTACTTGTGTGACCTCATTCTTGAACAGGTGATCTGTCTCGAACTCACGAGAACGGCATATTAGCATTAGCAGACTATGACTCAAGTATGAGTCATATGCAAATCGTGTTACCTTGACGAACTATATATAAACAAAACTTGTTAGGTCCATAATTCTCACCTCACCCGGTGACGTATTTCGCACTGATATCAAAGTCTTATACTTTACGATGTCGACGGGAAAATCGCATATGACCACGCAAGATGCAGCTCGAATCCAGTCGGCTCAAGCTCGCGCCCATGGCGGAAAAGTTGAATCGGGCACTTTTGCTGCTAGGGCACAATCGGCAGCGGCCCGTAATGTAAATACAGGAAAAGTTTCCAGCGGCGGATCTAAAGGAAGTGGCGGCGGTAGTCGCGGAGGAGGGCATCGTAGCGGCGGAAAGCGTTAACAAACGACGGACACGTTACGTTCGAAGAAGTATTGAAGAGCTTGTGTTTATGGGGAAGCCGTGTATTGTTTTAGTTGGCGAATTTCAACTTTTTATTATTATGTACGGAATGAAGGCTTTCCTCGTCTTAATAACATTCATGAGCCCTTTGTGTGGTGTCATTTCTATTCCTTCAAATATTTGGCTTACCCGCAATTTTCAAGAATTCGTTGCATGTATGTTTCTTGCTTAAAAGTAAAGACAATAACTTTTGTTTGCCTTCTGTCAAGCAATTAAGAATTCGTTACATTCATGTCTCTGATTAAAGTAAGGACAATGGCTTTTTGTGGTGGCATGAAATGTCTCTTCATTGATTCACGTGTCGACATATCAGATAATGCGATCACATGGCAAAATGCTATATTTACGATATGATGTAGGTAACGGTAGTACCAACCTTTTAGCGAGAATGCCGCTTGCAAACCCTATCAATTTCCCAAAATGGCTCTCTGAACACGAGCACCTTCTCCAACCGCCTGTGAATAATTTTTTGCTACAGCGCGGCGATTTCATAATTATGGTCGTTGGGGGACCTAACGCCAGAACCGATTATCATATAAATCAGACGGAGGTAATCGGACAGAACATGGGACTAGTAAAGTGGCGGTAATCAATCATTTTCCCTCGAGTATAAGGATAGTTGACTGATCTTTTATTACGAATGGATTACTTGCATTTACGAAGGAATGGTTTTACCAGTATAAAGGGGATATGCTACTGAAGGTGGTGGACGGAGATGAGTTCAAAGATATCGCCATTCGGGAGGGCGGGATGTTCCTGCTTCCGGGTAATTTAATCTTAATTTTTGTTGAAAGTTTTTTAATCTGCGACATAAACTTGAATGTGCTTTCGATTACGTGTTAGCCAACACTCCTCACAACCCCGTGAGGTTTGCTGATACTGTCGGAATCGTTATTGAGAGGAATCGTAGCTCGGATGAGATTGGTATGTTTAAGATTGAGACGCACTCTCGTTTTCACCTAGCTGACCCTGTCTTGCAATTTGATTACATTGCAAATATAGATAAACTTAGATGGTATTGCTCGACCTGCAAATCCATCGTCTATGAAGAATCATTTCATTGTTATGACCTTGGCACGCAGTTGAAACCGATCATTCAAAAGTATGCGAGTGATGAACTCTTGCGAACTTGCAAAGGATGTGGGAATGTTAATGAAGCCAAATAAGCAATATGTTGGTGAGGAAGCGCGCGGAAGAAGATAAGAATTCCGTTTGCTCAATTGAGGGTCGGGTATCGTAGATGATGCAAAGTCTCTACTGGTTAGCATTCTCCACAAAGTTTATTCTATTTTTTTCAAAGATTGTTAACTTAAAACACAAACATAATAATTGTAATGTCCATCGAAATACAAGTGCACACGACTTGACCCTGAGATAACTTCGTTTATCCGTGACTACCCGGATGGACGTGATGATTCCGTAGTATTTCCTCCCTTCTCTATAGAACGTCGTTCTTTCTCTCTTTCTTGCCGTTCAAGCTTCTCCCACCCTAATGTTCAAAACGTCAAATATAGTTGCATCAAGACAAAGAGCATGTTATAGATATATAAGTTGTATGACGATATCTACATTCAAGCTTTTCAGTCGGACGTCTGTTATCGGCTGCTTGTTCTCGTCGACGAGCATTTATTTCTTTCTTTGCAAAATAATATGCAGCTCCGCCGGCTAATTCGAGAATAAGATTAGGATTAGATGCACGAGCTGAAGCCATATAATGGGTCATAGCAGATAGAAGAGATAGTGGATGGAATCGAAGTTCATACCTATTATTAACGAAATCCTGAAGGAGAAGAAAGGCATGTGAGATCGGAATAAGACAAAAGTTTTGAACAAAATCCTTCAATCGTTGACTCACCATCCGATCGCAACAGAATTGGGTGTGTTCATTATTGATCAAAAATTTCTTGTGCGGGTGCGGGATATTTTAATTTGTTCAAACTATCTCGAGGGAAACCGGAACAATGTATTAATAATCCCGTGATCTCCCGAGATCTACCAAAAAATGATCGGTGAAATCATTGCAAGTACAGTCAACTCTCTTTATAACGACCTTCTTTATAACGACTGGCGCTTTATAACGACCGCTGTGCTCTGCCCGTTTTCAAAAACGTTGTATAATTTATTATATGTAGTACGCTGCGTATCACGACCGATTTTTCCCAGCCCGAGGCGGTCGTTATAAAGAGAGTTAACTGTATAATAATAACCAAGTTTAATTATCCCGCATAGTTTGATACCTCGATTGTATATATTATATAGTCGAATCTAATACTTTAATATGGTTGGTTTATTTTAACTATTTAATGGTTTTCCTTACCTGGAGCTTATTCACACCAAACGCGTCCCCAAACATTTTGTTGGCAGGTAAGATAACTATCGCTTTGTATTTTTGTGCTCAAACTTTTTATAATTCATTCCTGTCCCCCTCCACCTTCCTTTTATTGAATCTATGCTTATGTATAGTAATTAATTTCTGCTTTTTCACGGAATTAGTTTTAAAAGTAGTTATATTATGCAGTGTTGGTATGCCGGAGGGATTGGTTAAACTACTCGTCACGCGACGTGAGAAATATGAAATTTTTTCGTTTATTTGACCATACTAATGCGTATAAACTTTTAATCATTGGTTAATTTGACGTATAAATAGTATTACGATTACACCCATCATATGATCATTTCCACTTATGTAATTGGTTGATTAAATTTTTCAATGTAGACATTAATTTCATTAATAAAGATTCTGATTATTGATCTCTATTAATATGCAAAGAGTATTGACATTTAACAACTTAAACATTACAATAAGAGACAGACTATATTAATATGGCACGGGACCCTCTTACAAAAACAACTTAAATTAATCTACCAGAGTCTACAAAATTTGCATGTAAATGATTATATTTTGCGAGAGATGAAGTAATCCCAAATTCAGAAGATCCAGCAATGAGGTAAAAACAAGCAAGCAAATAAGCAACAGTATTCCGATGCATCAAACTGGCGGAGAAAAAAAAATTCTTTTTTTAAAACTAAAAAAATGAACTCACGCGCACACACCCCCACGAAAGCGTGGCGGTCAGAGTTTGATTGTGCAAGACATGTGATGAGAATTATGTAAAAAGAGTTGTCTATAGAGCGAGAAAATGTATTAGAACTGTGACGAGTTCTTTTAGAAGCTAGCCAAGCAATAAAACTAACATACCTAATACCTTATTTATTACTTTTGTTCATTTGATTTTGCTTCTTCTATAATTCACAGGATCGATTTTGTTATGCACTTTTTGGAGAAATTACATTAATAATACCCACACCATTATAACTAGAATCCACAAATCTACACTTAGATGTAATGGAGTTGACACGCACCATTGCATAAGTATGACCTAAACTAGATTGAACGTGTCACATGCTATCTAATACGATTGAAATTTCGGACAGAAAATTAATAGATGAAAGGATTGACGGTAAATATATCAACATTTGAAACGCTGATTTTTAAGGTCCAAATGGTTTATCCCGGAAAAAGTAGTAGCAGGAAACACGCACGATTTATTCGGGATTTTTTTAATACAACCCATATTAACATGTAAACTGCGAATTACGTGTTTATTCAAACAAATATTGTAGATTGGCTTTGTTTATACGAACGGACTAATTACTGTCTTCGTAACCCGAACTATCTCTTTTACTTCTTGTCAACGTCCGACAAGCTCAAATCTGATAAGGAAGGTAACTGATGAGAATCGTAGCTTTTTCTTGGTTTAGGCAGACCTCCAGTAGGTAAGAGCGTACTAGAATATTTACTCTCCTTCTCGAGTCGTGACAAGGGTTTTACATCATTACGGTAAACGGTATTTCACATGTTGTCATCCTTGTCGATCTCTTTACGAATATTGCTAATATCATCCAAAATTGTCTTTACACTTGGACGCTTATCAGGATCGGCATTACAACACCGCTCGGCAAGCTTCTTGTATTCCTCTGGTCGGAATCAGTCGTAGTCCGTCCATAATGCTGCATATTCTGTCGAATTGCCTATTTCTAAAAGGTGGCTCACCAGTTGCCATCAAATACATAATAATGCCAAAAGAATATACATCCGATTTCTGAGTAAATTTGCGAGTATTGAAAGACTCCGGGCAGAACGCCTTGAATTGTTGACTTACGTGAATTCACCGATCGTGAGAGACCAAGGTCGCATGTGAATGGTCCGTCACTGCCTAGCTTCACTCATGTTTGATACATCTGAAAGTGGCTTGATAGCAATAAACCTATAACTCTCATTCTTATTAATTGACCTGCATATTAAGATTGTCCGTTAAATGAGGTGCACTAGCTGGACCAGTTTTTAGAGTCTTCTTAATACAGCAATAAATTCCTGTCAATGACATTCTGTAAAGTCATCTGCCAAGTAGTTGCCATGAAATCTTTGCAAACTGTTACTCATTTTGGCAACTCGTTACTCATTCTGCCATAAAACCGTAACCAATTAAATTTCATCGATTACATCCTTGAAAATAAAGAAATATCAATATAAGACGCTTGCAAGTTCAGTCTTTTCTAGCCTGCAAAGTGCAGGCTTTCTGTACGTTATTGAGAATGTGGCGCAAACCTTTTATGCAGAGAAAGCAGAATTGAAGTTATGACGATTGATGAATAAATTTGATTCAAATTGACGGGTTGCCTTCACTTAAAAATATGTGTGCGTATTGGTCCGCTATTTACTATCAAAATTTCATTGTTTGGACATCAAATGAACGTATCAGCCATTGCACGTGCTTGTTACCGAATTAGACATAGACTGTTTCCATTGTTTGAATTTTAACTACCTAATGAAGTAACACAAATTGTCAATCTCTTCAAAGAGATTAAAAATAGAACAGATAAGAACCAATATTAATATTTAATAATATTCTATTACTATAACTTTCCTCAAATATGAAACGTTCTACAGCCTTATTCCACTCTGCGAAATTACAAACCTTAGACAGGATACACTCGAAAGCACGCTTTGCATGCATAGAACAACGTCTACAGAATTCACGCTAGAACACCTTTATTCTCTCTTATCACTCTCGACGAAACAATGATATCATTAAAAGTAATAAGCTTTATTAGGAAAATGTCTACCACCAAGAAAAAGAAAAAGAAGAGGAAGAGACAGACAGCATATTCTGCTGCTACAACACCAAAGTCAACGAGAAGCAGTCACACAGATATAACCTCGGAATTGACCTTAACAGGAAGTTGCACACTTATAGACGTTGGAAGAGTGGAAGCGTTTAGTACACTGAGAGAAATAGAGTGCGAGTCGATTATGTCGAGTAAGTTTGTTTGGGAGGGAAAAAATGTGGATGGAAAGTTCGGACGATATGTCTGTGAATCGGTTGAGAGAGAATGAAAAGAGGCAACTATACGTGCGGAACATGATTGACTAGAATAAAAGAATTGAAGCATGCTGACATGGTTGGGTACATAAAACGGTGCTAGGCGGATTCATCTCATAGCAATAACGATTAAATTATAAACCTTGGTACTCGCACAACCATTTTTATTTCTGAAATCATATTAATATTAATACTTGTTTCTCCTTCGCTGCACCATAGTGGGAACGATATCTTCAACGACACGCCACATAAAACAAACAATACGCACACATTTATACGGACTCTGTCCCGGCTGTCACGAACCAAAGATAGATCAAGTATGGTGTGGATTTTGCTTAACGCCGCATGTTAGCCAAAGTTGGACGTCCGGAGATCGAGTATTGGATGAGTTTATTAGAAATACGCAGAAAAATGTGAGAGACTATCATGAGAGATTTTTGGAATGGGTGCCGTGGGAAAGGATTGGTGAGATTAGAGTTCGCAAAGACAAGAGTGAACAAAAGTATGGGAAAGCGTTCATAAACGATAAGAACAGTGCGGGACTTGGAATCGGAAAAAGACAGGTCGCTGTTTGGTTTGATGGTGAAAGAGATAGACGTATTGGAGATCGAACTGCGCCTGTTAAGGTTATCTTAGAGCCATTGGATTGTGATGGTTTTTTTACATCCGAGTATCTTGAGAAGGTAGTAGTAACATAATCACGGTTTACCTTTCATGTTATTTGTTTTTTCAGTTGGCTTCTGACAGCCCTTCTTTTTTTTTCCCCTTCCCCACATTCGATTCAGTTAATCAAAAAGTACCCATTCATAACGTCTCCCGACAACTACACGATATACGGGTTCACATACAATCCTTCTCTTCACCCACTCGGTTCTTCTCTCTTATCTTCATCCTCTCTTCCAAATTCCTTTTCAGTTTCTTCTTCTCCAACACGCCCAACCTATTTTCTTCTCATAAACTATCGCGCTCCCACCCTAACCGAGCTCTATTCCCTCTGCCTCTACTGCCATCAACCGAAACTCGATCCTCTTTGGTGTGCCTCTAATGCCTGCGAACTTCCTAGTTTCAATCCAATCTCCTCCGATAACAGTGAAATAGACGAATTTGTTTGGGCAACGCAGAGAATTGTTAAAAAACGGCCGGACACTTTCTTAGAATATGTACCATTTGGAAGGTTTAAGAATATCCGAAAAATCGGCATGGGGTGTTACAGTGTTATGTATGAAGCGATTTGGAAAGATGGAAAGAGAAAAGCATACGAAAAAGGAAGGACTAGTGAGATTAAGGTTGCGCTGAAGCTGTTAAAGGGAACGGGAAGTGAGAATACGAGTAGAGGCTTTTTTGATGAGGTGAGATGAAATGTAAGGGAAGGGAGAAAAAATAGTATCGAATTTGACGGGGTGGGCTTGATAGGGGTGGTCGTGGCGTACAGTTGTAGTTTGTGTTTATACGTGTTTCATTATACATACCACTTCGCTCACGCCCCCTTATGCACGTCTTACTTTTTATCAGCTCAAAACTCATTACCTACGTACCAGTAGTGCCCACGTCTACTTTCCAACGCTTTATGGCATATCTCAAGATCCCTCTACTGGGGAACTTATTCTTGTAACCCAGTTTGCTGCAAATGGTACCCTCCGTGACTATATCCGGTACGAATTCCCGACAATATCCTGGCACACAAAGTTATCGATATTAAAAACTGTAGTCTCAGGATTGAACAGCATACATGAATTGGGCATGGCACATGGAAACTTACATAGTGGGAATGTGTTAAGAAGTTATGGTTCTCGAGAATTGGGAATTGCAGGTGAATTTTTCTTGGCTGATTTTGGTGTTTGTAAAAGTTGCATACTTGAATCGGATGAGGACAAGGACCAGGGCGAGGATGAAGATAAAAACGAGGACGAAGGTAAAAACGAGGACGAAGATAAAAACGAGGACGAAGATAAAAACGAGGACGAAGATAAAAACGAGGACGAGGATAAGAACGAGGACGAAGATAAGAACGAGGGCGAGGATAAGGGCCAGGGCGAGGATAAGGGCCAGGGCGAGGACGAAGACAATACGGGACAATTAATAAAAGATGAAATTGGAACCGAATCTAAATGTGAAAATCCAAATGACGAACACTCGGATGTTGGTAGTAATAACGACGCAGTGTTCTCACACCCTTCACCTGTAAAAGGCGTTCTACCTTACCTGTCTCCTGAAAGCCTACATTCTTTTCCGCCTACGCCTTCTTCCGACATTTACAGCCTGGGTATTCTGATGAGCGAACTAATGACTGGTACTTTTGCCTTTTCTTCTCGAGCACATGATTACGATCTCGCCCACGATATCTGCCTTGGTCTTCGCCCTAAATTGGATGAAGATATAATACCAAGAAAGTACGTTGACGTGGTCAAGCAATGTTTAAATGCGCAGAGTGAAGAGAGACCGAGCGCGGAGAGTTTGTGCGATATCTTTGAGGATTGGAGCAAAGATGAGGTCATGTATGAGGCGTTTTTGAACATGGAGAGAAAGACAGAGAAAGTGGGAGATGACAGTAAGCAGTCAGATGGCGACGGTAAAGGTGGAAATGCAATGCACGATGAAGTGATATATCATTCCCGGGTGTTTGCGTTTCATGGATTGCCTACTCCAGTTAATGACGGTCTGACAAATATAGATGTAAAGGACAATCACGTTGCTTAATACAAAGCAGATTTTTTTTGTACATTTATTTCGTAGAATATCTATCACATAGACATATTAATTTGAATGACTATGGGGGGATAGTTTATAAATATTAGGACTAATGTATAAATATGTATAAACCGTTAAATGGACTTTGTAAAAACATTATTTTTAATGCTTTGTTCGTCTTCAGTGCTAAAACGATAATTTGATCCCAACTACTCCGGAGAAGCTGACCAACATTTCAGTGTGGATAATGATTTATCCACATAGTAATAATTAGGGAAGAGGATCAATTCCGCGAATGATGGTATATTGTATGTCGTTCATTACATAATTTTCTGTATTATTACTCGTATTGGCATTCGAGGGTGAGGTAATATGCTGTGCGGCGACATTGAGTATAATGCTTGGAGTGTGTTGAGCGAGTCTGTAGGATGTGATTAAAGTATGTATCCAGAAAGGAGTGTTGGGTGTAAAGCTCAATTTTAATAATGGAGAAGGTGTCCATATTGTTTATGTTTATATTTTACAAGAGTATGTAAATGAGGTATAATATTATACGACGGATCACAAGTATGAATAAACTTTTGAGATTTTGTGATAATTAGGGTCTTCAATTTGTCTCTATTGGACGACATAGCGTTTCTGGCGTGTGCAAACGATTGCTCTCCTTCAGCATTGTTGATGTGCAATTCGAATTAAAGATTTCCATATACCGCGTTCTCCGGTTCAGAGGAAGGAGGTTCTCAAACGTACAATAGGTCAAATTGTGGGTGATGAAGGATCTATAGTCATATCTTTTTTATCATAGACATTGGTCATATGATGTGAGCATTTATTGCAATTCACAGGATGACATAGTATCGGAGTTAAGTAGAATGGTTGTATCTTGCATATCTACAAAATTAAACAAGACGCGTGATCAATTTTATATGAGTCGTTTTGACAATGGACTGCTAGTGACTACATACTAATAATGACTATAACCGGAGGGACTATAGATAAAGATCGACTGTAGAGGTTTGCCAAATCTCGATTGCTCTCCCGTGGTAATTGCTCGAAATGCGCATATCAATTACAAACGATTAGCTTTTCCAAGACGGTCGTGTATATACGCTAATTTTCTGTACAGTTTAATAAGAGTTAAACGTAATTTTCGATAAGTGATTCCATTAGACGTGAGCGACCAGCGAGTTTGCCAATTCTGCCCCAACTTTTTCATTATAATATGAGGTAACCTCGTTCAAACAATTGGTGAATTGATTTTGAATGAGTCAATATTATACGAACCACATAAATTGAATAATTGATTCTCACCAAGCGCCATGTGTTCGACATGTTGTATCGTCATGAATTAAGAGAAAAAAAAGTAAAGACAAAAAGATCTAATTCATGTTAAATTACCATAATACATTGCTTACTGCAGTCTAGCTCTAATTAAAGCAGTCTCCCATATTAAATTAATATATTCATAAAATATTCTATTAAATATGCTATATTTTACACCCATTCAACTCTCTTTAAAAACGTACATATATCCGAGTCATCAAGAGGATGACACTTTTTGCAAAAGTTCTCGTGTGTTTTGTCTTTTTTCCACGCAAAGTAACTTTCGTACAGTGTCTTATTATTGGCTATCCGTTCAGTATGTTCGATTAATGCGCTCATGCTCTCATAATCTGCGACTTTAATCACACTCCCAGGGGGAACATAATCATCGATATCAGACGCTCCCATGTATATAGGAATGGCGTCCACCAACAGTGCATCGTACACCTTTTCCGTCACATATCCATCACAATTAGAGTTTTCAAATGCAAGAATAAATTTATACGGAGAGAGAATGTCTCTCTTAACTTCATACATATGTTCTGTCAAATGACCTGGAGCTAGACTCTTTTCCAGTCCGTATTTCGCCAGTATGTCGTCGGGAGCATCCTGATTATGCAGACAGCTACCGTACGCATGTACTTTTGTATGTTCCATTAATTCTCGGATATAATGCTCCCGCTTATTCGGTGCATCGCAATTAACAGCCATCCACGCAAATAATACGTCGTTGCGTTTGTTTTCGAATTTCACATGAGTATCATAAAACATGTCAACATTACTAACTTCATGCGTCGGCTTGTATATGTCAAACAACTTATCGGGCGACCCCATCGTTAAATCAAACATGTATTGGAAATTTTCTAATCCGACAAATGAATAATATCCCAATCCTTCGTCTGGAAAAAGCAGCCACCATGCCTGGTTTGAGCGTCTGGGTGGCATTTGAGTAATATCAAAGAATGGCGCTTCTTCTTCTTTGAAATAGAAGGGATAATCCATAAACATAATGTCTGATTCTCGCCAGAGGGTATAATTGGTATGAATTTGATACGATTGACCGTTTTTGCAGGTACCTCTGTAACCCGGTAGATATGTACGCCAAAACAAACAAGGAGCGTATCCAGTTGGCCATTCGTTAACTTTGTTCGTTACGAATTTGTTATATAGTCTTTTAAAGAATGGGATCAACTCTGGCGGATATTGGCATAGGTCTTTCGATATTTTTTGCCAGTCAGTGCCTTCCGGCGAAAAAGTCACTTGCCGCCAATGAAATATAGAAAGTTCTCTTTCCGCTGGACCATACGCTTTGAATGATTTGCGTTTAGTATGGTTATTTTTTGTTAGAACAGAACATGTTGCAAAAGAATATTCGGAGGAAAAGGGACCGAGAGGTTCTTTATAAGCGGGATCGAGAGATTCAGGTGTGGTTATGAAATGTGTTGCTGATTGGTGTAAGAGCAGTAGAAATGCCACAATTGTTATCAATAATAAAAGCCGTTTTACAAGCGGCCGCGTTACAATGTCAATGCAATATCTTGTATTTACAGTCGCTTTGAGCTTGGCCATGTTAATATTAACTGTTTAAGCGATAATCAATGTCAATGCTCCTAACGTGCATAGATATGCATCCGTGTAGCCTTTCTAATAAGTACACACAACTAAATATGGTAATTGAGGGCAATGTTGTGTGCTCTCATCAGTTGAGGAGGTAACGATTTTGTTATGGATGAAGACAAGGTGGTAATTTTGCCAAAGATTTAGCTGTTGTTTTTTCTTTTTTCTGGATTTGTTTTTAGCCAGAATCAATTTTTTGGGGTGGTGGAATTATTGCCACTCTCTGATAAAATTATTGCTACCTGTGAACAGTACAAGAGCGGGTAAGGAGTTAAGGAGTAAGAATACCCATAATAAAATTATAAGCACGCGTGTTAGTCTATATTTCTCGCATATCAGGCTAAAATCTGTTTCAATATTAACTGATTACTTGATCTACTTGCATCTTGTTTTTATTAACTAAACGCGCTGTCGTCTATGTTGCTGTTATAATGGTACATCCTGCCCGTCTTTTAACACGTACCAGCGTAACGCATGTAGAGACGCTGTATACTGCCTGCTATAGGATATTTCGTGACCTATGACTGTTTGAGGTGCCGATCATGGACCGAGCGCCGAATGCTATTCTATGTGTATTATTGACGAATTATCAGAGTATTCGTTGATAGCACGCGACTACTTGTAATTAGCAAATGGCTGGTGAATACTTTCTACTGTGAGTAATTGCTTCACCGCATCGCGAAAGAATCTACAATCGATGCCATTAATTATTAAGTTTCTGTAGATATGCACTTTTTTTTTGTCTGCAAGATTTAAAATGATAAAAGTGCTGGGCCGTGCTTGTTACTGTGTCCATTTCGCTGCCAGAATCTCTGTTTCCTTGTTTCACGAGGATGTACTATAATATCATCCATAACTCGTTCATTCTCCACTTTTCTAATGCCTACCACTCGGTATTCAGTAATTACTCCAGTTTAAATTGAGAACAGAAATAGTAAAGATAAATACAATGTGGACGATCTGTGGAACTTGACTCTATCGCTAGGCGTTCAACTCACTTTTGCAATATTCCCATATTGCCATATAAATTATTCAGTCATATTGCAACCCGTATTTAGTCAGTCAATAGACATTTCTAAAGTAAACCCATGGGTTAGCAATATCCTTGTGCCATTGGAACAAATTGCGTATAAAAATAAAGTAAATGTAGACAAGCCAAAGAGAGACCGACTCATATTAAAATCAATTAGTTGCCCCGATTTTGCAAATTTAAATGGAGATATAACTTGAATGTTGGATATAGAGTATGTATAATAATGATCGCTAATCACAACACTTTTTACTTTCAAAACTTGGTGGACTGGTCATCAAATAAAGGAATGAAGCATGTTGAAAGCATATGTCTTTGGAAATAAGGGGCGTAGTAGTGATGGTATAATAATAAGATAAATGTAAAGAAAGTAAGAGCACAAATATTTTGATGCTTGCTTTATACGAATGGGATAAAACTGTGGGAAGACTGCTGATTATTAATTATTACCCGACCAGCAGACACAGATGAAAAACAGACCGATTCCTTCTGGAGCGACGGGTTACCTGTTGGGGTTATTCCGTTTACTGATAACTTTCTGAAATTCTTTTGCACATCTCTGATAATATTTCATATGGCAAACAAACTAATTTCAGGGGGTCAGACTATTAAGCTACAGCGTTACATGGTGACGGTTAATGGGTTTTCTATATTTGTTTGATAATAGTCCCTGAATCGGTCTATTGCCGATTGATATTGATTATCAAATCCAGTGTAAACAAATTCTCTGTATAAGATTTATTTACATTAAGTCAACTACGATTAAAAGAATACAGGGCGGCGAGGCATAAACTGTAAATATTTTGAAGACATCCAAATGCTGCAAACCTCTCAAACGTTCACGATCTTGTACTTACGATCTATTAAGCCAAAAAAGTACCAACCTTGTTATTCTACCAATCGAATAAAAGTTCCTCGCGATAGTTATTCTTACCAATCTGCGTCTTTGCGGTTTTACCATTTATTTAGCATACTAACCTTTTATGTACATCCATTTCCTGTAACATCTGTTCGATCTTCACTTGGTGATGATTACATGTGAATGTGGGTTCATGCCGCGTGCGTAGTGTCTATTGGCCGAATATAAAAAATACAACGAACTGGAATAGTAAATAATGTGAGTAGAAAGTCTTCTATTATTTCGGCGAGATTTCCTAATTTGTGAAACTAGATTGTTTACATTAACTATAATCATATGAGAGTCGCTATCGTATTTCCATATTATAAAATCAACATTATATATATATATTCACGGGTTTTGTTTCTCTTTCTCCAATATCGGTAAAACGCTACTAACGATAATCCCTTTCGATCTTCTTTCCCTTATAATGTCGTTTTTTCAAACACATCCATCTTCACCCATCCGCCCAACAATAAACTTTCCAGCGACTTTTGAACAAAACTCTCACTCTATCGAGACTATAATCGCTCTTACATCATGCATAGTCTACGCTTTCTTAACACCGATATTGGCTCTATTAGTCTACCTGGCCATATATCCGCGATCGTTTAAGACGACCTCAATGGAAGTAGCGATTGCGATAATAAGAACGATAGTACTAGAATTTCCTTTTCCTCTGATGGTTGTAAAGACTGCTATATTGTGGTTGGCCGCTGGTACTGGAGCATTCTGTAAGTTGAATCGAGTATAGAGTATTAGAATCTTTACCAACAATTGCAAAAGAGGTTGAATCATACTCAAATCATCAATGTCTATACAATCTTTCTCTAGTTTACCCATTGACTGCTGCAATTGTGTGGGTTGATCTCGTAACATTTGCCATGCTATGCTATGTTTTCTACATTACGTACAAAACAAAAGAAATAATTGATACTCACACAGAAGATTTACAATCATACGGTCCCAAATTGCCTGGTTTGCTAAGGTATGACGTTTTGCTATACATAGAAAACTTGCCAGAAAAGGTAATCGTTAGTAATGCACGTGCTAACATTTTGAACAGCCTACAGTTTTGGCTTCGAACAGTCACAGCTTTCTATTTACCATTAAACATTGACGTCGTTCGAGATAGTAAGATATGCAAAATCGATGTGTTATTGTAATCAATAAGTTGTGCTTTTATTAAAAAATTGCAAATTATGTAATGCTTAGTAACTTACGTAAATGAAAAGGAACTGGATAAAGCAGGATCGAAAGCAGCGCAACATCTAAAACTTGACATCTACAAGCCAAAAGACACCAAACCGAACGACAGTTGCCCTGTTTTGATCTTCATCCATGGAGGTAATTGTTTTTTGAAATTTCTCGCATATCAAGCTTCAAAATTCAGTTTTTGTACAATGCTTTGATATACACTAAACAGGCATTTGGCAGCTTTCTGACAAACTCATTCCCTATCCACAACCATGGTACATGGCTTCACACGGTTGGGTTGTCGCCTCAATAAACTATCGAGTTCCTCCCGACGTTCAATTTCCTACACATTTAATTGATTGCAAGCGAGCGCTGAGGTGGGTTAAGGCTAACATTAGCAAATATGGAGGAGATCCGGAATTTATCTGTGCTTGTGGAGACTCTTCTGGTGGGCATTTGGCGTCTCTGTTAGCACTTACAGGAGAGAACAAGCCAAGAGATGCGCAAAGTGAATTTGGGGTAAAGAGAGGTACAAACGAAAAAACGACGAGTAACAGCACAATAGGCTATAACGCAGAGAGTCTGCGAAAAATTTATCAACCAGGCTTTTCGACTATTCCGCTCCCCATTCGAGCATGTGTAGTAATAAATGGCATTTACGGTATAAGCGAAAAACACGGAATTTCCAAATTAGAAACTGTATTTCCCGGTTGGTTTTCAAACCACGTCTGCAATGACGTTAAGGGTAAAGAGGACAGCAGTTTGGACACATTCAAAGATTTTAGCACAGAAGAGTGGTTGTTGAGGAGAAAGGAAGAGGACATTGTACCGTATTTGGTGTTTCAGTAAGTGAGGGTTATATGGGGGATTGAGTGTTTTTGACTTATGACCTGTTTGACTGATGAATTTTATTACGAAATAGTGGCGCATTAGATTCGATAATCGAAGTGGAGCAACCGCGATCGTTTGTAAATTCGTTCAAACGACGCGCACCGAGACAAAAGATTGTTTACATCGAGTTTCCTGTAAATACTATTTTCTTTTTTTCTTATTCTGGCTGTAACATTCTTTCCATCAGTCTCATAATTTTTACTGTTTTCTTGTAGAATTCCGATCATTTTTATTATTTAACAGCTTCTCTGCGAACGCAGTACCAAATGATTACAATGCTACGATTCTTAAATAGACTCTACTCAGAGTATAAAGAAAAAGAAAACGACTAATCACGTGTTATGCAATAAATGAAATTCGCACACAGCACATTACACAAATTATCGTTATTATCCCGTGGGTTTCAAATCGGGCACAAATGTAGAAAATGCTACTGCTTCAATTCCTCATTAAGTCGACTTGTCTTCTTTTTCTTATCGTGATATGATGGTTTGGCAAGATTCCTGCCCAAAGAATGCGTCTGTAGGAAAAAGTTCATGCTTTCCTTATGTGCCGTGTCAGTAAAACTATTACAAGACGGCTGTACGTTCTGGGATAATGGATGGGGTATTAGAATAATCTAGTCGTTGATTCACAGACAGTAATGTATGCAAGTTCGGTGACATTTGACTAATTTTGTAGCTCTTGTTCTCAAACTTGAAACGGAGGGAAAATCTATGATACCACAATCAGTGTAACAGCGATAAACTTGTAACGGTAATAGTAATAAATCAATATTCCTTTTTTGCACAGCCCCTCTAACACTTTAAGCCACTTTATAACTGGTTCAACTGCAATCCAAGGTAAAAAAAAAAACTTGGCTTTAACGATATGAATTTGCAATTCCTTCCTTGTCTGTCGCGAGATTTAGGGCGATTGCTTTTAGACACTGACACATCTGATGTCATTATTCGAGTTAGACAAGACAATGTCGATGAGGACGGCGACGAGGAGTGTGTGTTTAGAGCGCATTCTCAAATTATCAGGGCCAGATGCAAGAAACTTGGAGAATTGATGGATAAGGAGAGAAGTACCAAAGGCGGAATCGATAAAGTGGTTATCACCTTGTCCGATATGACGTCCAAGACGTTCAGGGTATTGTTAGAGTAAGTATATATATATGATCTATGTTGCACCTATTATTAGTTAGTATTCAACATCTTTTGACACAAAAGTTTGTCCAAGATACATCTACACGGGAAAACTAGCGATCATAAACTTTTCACCATCCGAAGTCATTTCCCTTCTCATCACCGCCTCGGCCTATTCTCTATTCGACATACTCTCTTACATTCAAACGCAACTCATTTCACAGACCGCCGCATGGATCTCGCAAAACTCGCTTGACCTTTACCTCCGCTTTCATAATGACACGTCATTCGAAGAGCTGGCAATGCATTGCAAGCAAGTTATGCGGAAATCTCCAGAGCTCGCGATGAAAGATGAAAAATTCATAAAGATGGAAAAGGAATCGGTTATAGAATTGGTGCAGTGGGCAGAGAGGAAAATGGAAGCCGTCGAAATATGGGAATCTGTGCTCAACTGGGGGAAAGCGCAAGCCAACATTGAGGAAGCTGACTATGACAAGTGGACGCTTGAAGAAAAAGAAAGGATTGCGGAAATATTGGAGGACGTTCTTGTTAGGGTGCGGTTTTCTCAAATGTCGTCTACTGACATTCACTCCAAGGTCATGCCGTACGTTGATATTCTTCCCCGGATTTCGAAGAATCTTCTCGACTATAAAGAAAACAAGCCCACAACTACGCGTGCCTCTACTACTACTACTACTCCGAGTGCGAATCTGCGAAAGAGGGATAGTGCGGACCAAGGGAAAAAGAGGGACTTGAAGAATATCGAGACACGACTGCATGATGATGAGAACGAATTACGAAAGAGTTTTGATGACTCATATAAAGAAAAGGCAAAAGACAATCGTGTGGAAGGCATCATAGTAATGCCGGGAGCAGCAGTGATCAGACCTGTGAATGATCCGTCTTCAGCTGTAAATAATACAAATGCATCTCCTACGGTTACTCCGACTCGTTCAATATCGTCTCAATTCCAGGTTTCGCCTCCAGCCTCGCCATCATCCACCACGTTTCCCACCCTTTCCAAGAATAAGATATTTCCGCTTATCCAAACAATCTCTACATACAATATATTCTCCACAAAACCACAACGAACACTTCGCACACCTCCCATTTCACCCACACGCAAACATTTCACTTCTCTTCCGCCTCCGGTCAGTTCTACCCTCATCAACGACCACCATACAGGATGGATAAGCGCATGTATTGATTATTTAAATGTTACCCAAGGAGAAGAACACACCATGTACAATCGAGAGAACAATCCGTATAAATACGAGTTACTTTTACGAGGAAGCAGAGACGGATTCACGAGCGTAGCATTTCACAAATTATGTGACAACAAAGGACCGACGGTGATGATACTAAAAATCATGGGCACAAGAGAAATCATTGGAGGCTATTCTCCCCTAGACTGGACCTCTCCATCCATGTGGAAGTATGGTACCACATCTGATAGTTTTCTCTTTAGTTTTGCATACGGAGAACTGAAAAATGCCGTCCTGAGTCGGACAAAGGATAAATCGACAGCGATAAAATGCCGTAAATCGAATGGTCCGGTATTCGGATATGGTCCTGACTTGTGTATGTGGAGCGATGAGTATGAAAAAAAGTGGTGTTGTTATCGGTGTTCGTATGAGCCAAGTATTAGGTTTGCTGATGGAGAGTTTTGGATTGATGAAATGGAAGTGTTTGCTGTTAAACAGAGAAAGTAGATTTGCACGCGGCGTAATAGGAAGCATAATATAATGTAACGCGTACATATATGCCTTTTTTCCTCTTTTTTTGAAATGACATTGTATATTAAATTAAATTCGTAAATAAATGATAATCATAACCGTCTTGCTCTCATAGCACAATCAGTTTCTGAGAATTGGGGCCGTTTCGGTATTGCATAAAATGTATTAATCAACCAATTCTCAAGATGGGTTAAAAAAACACGAACGTCCAATTCAGATCGACAAGTGAGATAAATTTTTGTCAAATTAAAATGCTAATTTTAAGCTTGAGAAGAAAAATAATTAATATCAAAATAATATAATCAGGTAATATAAAGCCTTTGTAAATCGCGCTCCCCCTCCATATGTAGTCTTCTGTGAGTGTACTTTATGGAATATTTTTTATAGTCGAAAGATTACCCATTTAGACCACTGTGAGTTCTGGATATCTATTACTATATAAAAAAATATATTAATTCCATCCTCCATGTAACCAAGAATTATAGCACAATTAGAGGCATCTAAAAAAAGAACAATTATCTCCTTATTTTCAATTAAGGTCACTTTTAGTCTCTTTAACTTCAATTTGAGCAATTTCAACCTCACTTTCAAGCCCTTGAATTTATCTAACAATTCTTGTCTTCGCTTATTACACCAGTCCTTTGAAACATCCTAATTTCTTCCTTGGTACTGTTTAATTGCTGTTTTAAAATCTTTGTTTGCTGTTCCAATCTTCAGACATCACTTTGCCATTATCTCAGCTACTAAAAGAGTTTGTTTTTCTTAATATTAAGCAAGCATTATTACAGTGTGACAAGGTGCCATTATCAAGATTTCAATACAAATATCATTATAGCCACTAATTCTGGTCCTTGATGTTCAAACACTACCACTGACGTCAATATTGTACGTTGGCGTCCGAAATGTTTGTCACCGTCAACAGTGTTCTGGTATTGACGTATTAGTAAAACAATGATAATGATAACAATATTTTGCTTTGCACCAGAGTGACAAAATAATAGATTATACTTTTGGGTCCGAGTATTAGTATTTTCCTCCCATGCAATCACTCTGGGGTTTTTATTACGATTTATATTTTTAAAAGCGTATAATAAAGATATTAAAATTATACTTGCAAAAATTGAATAATTTTGACTCCTTGGTTGCAATTGTGTCAGAGTAGCGAAACATGATCAACGCGCAACGAATGCATCTTTACCGATCTTTCGTCGACAGGTCACTTGATCAGCGGAGACGTTTGGCGGGTTTATTATTTTTCGCTCTTCTTCATAAATTTATAAGTAATTCTTCTTGATCTTCTTGGATGGAGAAGTTTGGGTATTATTGATTTTAAAACATATGGAGCAATTATTTTCTCCTTGCTCTTTTTTAGAATCCTATAATAATAATAGTGCTGAAGTTCCATAGTAATAGTGGATTTGATGTAAATGAGTTTCATATTTATATTTTTTGTATAGAGATAATTATATAATAAATGCGTTATTATTATGATTTATAATGTCAAGTAAAAGTTTATCTCAATTAGTGGAGTGCCAATCACATTTTTGGTATAATGATCCATACTGTTGGTATAATGCGTCTGTGATTGATTCACAATATATGACACAGAAAAGTTTTAGCGTTCCTGCAAGTATCAGATCCTTCTATTACTATGCCAATCACTATCACCGGACCAAGCTCCCTGATCTTTTCAAGGATAAAGTCCCTGGACATGAACTTTTAGTTTATAATTACTTTTGCAAATGTACAGACCCCAATCATGTTCCAAACAAGATATTAATATCTGATGAAAAAATTGGTACGTATTGTGAATAAATATCTCATTAGCATAATAAATTGTTCACAAAACTTTGTTGTGCTGTTCAATATTACAAGAGTTAACCATCACAGGAGAACAGATGGCTATTGACTTGTTCAAGTATAAGGATTTAACTATCCATTTCAAAAGTTTATGGCTCACCTTTCAGAGCCAAACTTAGACAACCCATTTGTGACTTTTAAATCAGGCCTTTCACATTTGTAATCATAAATAGTGTACACTAAGACGCTAATTATTCTCCGAAGGCATGAAAATATCCAAAAGTTGTGGCTACGCTTTTTGTCGAATGGGTTTCTATTTTTTGTGAAATCGACGAAACCAAAACGTGTATTATTATGGAATGTAAATATGGAGAAAGAAAAATACCCTTATTAAATAACGTATAAGACCCGTTACTGTTGTAGCGTTTTATTTGTTTTACAGATGGCTGTTGGTTATAAAAATATGCTGGTTTCAATTACCACGTGAGAGCTCGATTACCAGAAATTTAAATTTCACCGCTAAATCCTACCGTCAACAACAGATGAGATTGATGTATAAAGGCTCGATACTACTTACATCAACAATGATGCTAATGAAGCGTTAAAAAAGATAAAGATAATTACCTTAGGGAATGGTTATCCGAGAGATTGAAAGGGATTCGGATTCAGATAATTGTTTCAAGACATCGATACGCGAGCCTTTGAATGCCCTGGAACTAATGGAGCCACCGAAAAAAAGGTGGTGAGAGAATTCGTTACCGTCATTGTGTGAGGAAAGCGGGTCTCATATAAATATTAAAGTTATCTATGTAAAAAGAATTGGCATCTATATAACACGCTTTCAAATCGTGAGGTTTTCTCGCTTCTGGTTTAATGTTAACGCTGCTTAGAGATACTGTGGAATGAGTCCCGCTCTGTCAGACCCCTACCCCACTTTGTCAAATACTACCATTGACGGCCAGACTATATATATATATATATATATCAGATCACATGTTCATGTAAATACACTCACTGGACAAAAGTCTACGTAATTTTTGTCGATCACATAGTAAAACATATGAAAAATCTATTTTTTCG
>CAJVPJ010000084.1:0-47897 GCA_910592205.1 Paraglomus occultum
CCGACTTACAGCTTAACGACAGTTTATATATGTTGTCCGACTTACCGAATAAATTTTAGATATAAAAAATAAAGGTTTGAGTGGTTTTGTCCGACTTAGGCCAAATCCGACTTATCGAGTGTCCGACTTATCGAGTTTTACTGTGTATAATCAGCAGTAGATCAATGCACCAAAAATAAAAACAGAGTCTAGTTAATAATTACCAAATTTGTCTCAAGTAAGTCAAATACAAGTAAAAACTATAATGTTACACTAGCTAATATTCGCCTAGCAAAAGTAGAATTGGATAATTGTGCGGGGTGCAGTCCCATGCTAAAAAAGCATCTAGAATGATTGAGAAGGTGGGAAATTATTTGTATACGGTGATTAGGAGATAATTTTTGGGAAATTTCGTCGTATGTCCATTCGGAATAATAAAGACAATCAGGTAACACCATTATAAAAGTGTTTCATTGACATAAATACAGGAGTATGAACAACTGGGTTTGTTATAAAGACATAACTATTTTAAAGTTTGTAGGTTTAAAAATAAACAATTTATATAAGTGCAAGTAACTTGCGGTATTACTACTTATTATATTATATTGCTCACATACAATTTTACCTCATAATACAATAGTAATATTGTGCATGTAACAAATTGCTGCCCGTCTACTGTGACAGTTAACATTCCAGTTTTAGACTTGTTAGTAATGTCTTTTTCTTTATATTTTCCACCTTCATCTACTTCATAACGTTTTGTTTCTGTCATTATGTAATCGTTAAAACATTGAAAGTTCGGAACGTTTATTTTGAAGACATCGCATGTCGAAAAATTTAGGAAGACTAGCGTTTTATGCTAAATTATCTTCAAATATTCGCAAACCAAATTCACTCAGCGAATGTGATTGAAGAGTTTGCAAGCGTACGTATAGTATCGATTGAATTTAAATGTTTGATTCGGCAAATTGTATAATTAGTGTAATAAAGCGCACTGCAGATCTGTTAATTTCACACGATCTAGCCCGAGACGTTTTGCTGGTAGATGGGTGTCGCACCACCCTAAACTTAAACCCAAATGGTTAAGTCTTAAATACCTGAAATTATATCCTGAGAATTTTCAATATGTCGATAGGTTTACTCACATTCTGCGCCAAGAAAGACTATCGCTAACGTATTCTGTAAGTCAAAGCATATTTCGCAACGACCACGTCTATTACACACTCATCTTTCACTATATAAGAGCCATCATTATTAAAGCTCAACATATTTACAATTGTATGTCGATCAGTGTTTGCTGATTCTATTTGTATTTGTATTTCCCGTTAATAGAATGAACTATTCGCTAATGTATTCAGAACTCAAAGCACTCTTTCACAATGATATGTCTGATCAGCGATGTTTATTCACAATTGTATTTGCCTACAAACACGAAGACAATCACTGACGTATTCCGTAACTCAAGCATTCTGTCAAAATGATAAAACCGCGTTGGCTCAAAACTTGGTCAATCAAACAAAGATTAGATGTAACTGTAAAGCTAATTGTTCAATATCTCGAGATGCTTGTCGCAAAACTGTCACCCTCACAATCGTCAAGGTGATAATGCTAATTAAATACTTTGTTCCGTGTATCATAATGTGTTTATATGCAGTAGCGTTAATACCCTAATGTCTTTATAATATTGTTACCTGATTGTTTTTATGATTTTATTCTAACGCATATGTCTATTTGGAATAGACATGTGTCTATTCTGAACTGACATATGTCCATTTGGAATGGACATAAATTCCAACTGACATACAACAAACTTTGCGCTCAAAATTTATAGCGTTTGTTGCAGAGATATGTTACTGCATATATTATGCCATGACAATTAATTTGTTGGGCAATAGTGAAAGCACATGGTTTAGTGAATTAGTAATCATACGGAGATACTATCAAGTTTAATAGTATATGAATTTGCTATAACAAATTCAGATATGCGTGTAATATAGTAGTGAAGAACAAAAGATATAACTTGTGTAAAAACGTTAATGTAAATAAATATTATTTTGCTTGAAGGAGTTTGATTGTTCGATTAGATGAAGCAAGTCAGAAACTCTTTTATTCGTGTTTGAAGAGCGTATTTTCCTTTTATTGGCTGGATTGCTTCCGAGAAGATAATTTTGAAAAGCTGGTCAACAGTTTGATTTCTATCACGCTTCGCAAGTTGCAAGTAGTCGCAAAATTTGATGACGATTTATATAGTCAACTTCTGGGATGCCGAGGAAGATGAGGAAAGAACTAAATGCAAAGTATTTTGCTGGATGACGTTGACCCAGTTTCAGCAGGCAGAAACAAACCTCAACTCAACGAAGATATCTCACCACAAAAACGGCCGACAAACGCTTCTCACGCGTAGGTTTTCTAGCATTATGTGAGCGTGGAATAGTGAATAAACGAGGGGCTTATATACAGTATATGCAAAATACATAATAGTATGACTTGAATGTTATATGTTATGGGGTATAATTTAACCTGGTTTTTTCTGTAGATGAAAGGGCGCGGCTCTCTTCTTTCAATCAAGTTAATAAAGTATGGCGTAAGCGATTGTTATATGGATAATTACTATGAGTAGATTGGCGAAATGCGTTTATGTAAAAGATAAGTAGTTGACATAGAGGACATTGAAAAGGCTCGTATGTATATTTAACTATCATTTGATAGAGCTTCTTTTACCGTATTTGATTCATCGCCGATATTTCATATTGTACATCAAACGGTTTACATGAAGTCGAATCTATAAAATTGGTTATGTTCAAGTATGAATTTCGTGAATGATAACAATATTGTTGAATATAAAAAAATATATAATCGTTAATGACATAATAACACTAAAGCGGAAAATATTAAAGTAGTTGGTTATGTTTATTTCCTTGACTACAATGATTCGTTATCGGTGTAGTTCAATTTATCTTCGCCCCTGTGTGGGTATTCTTGTAACACTGTGATTGTTATTCACTTATGCGGAAAGCATTTAGGTGCACGCACACGCTTTGAACTAATTTAAATAAAAACATAAAACGAAGCGTGTCATGTGATTTGCATTCGATCGTTAGATTATTTGCACAACCATACACGACATCTTCCTTTTCATGTTAATGTTTACTAATTGATCGACAGAATTTACCCGTGTGAAAATGTGACCTAACATACGTGCTACAAAATGATTTATTGTAAACATATGTTCTGGACCAAATCAAAATTTGGCCCATTCTAAAACGGTCCAATTACCCCTTGGCCCATTCTAAAACGGTCCAATTACCCCTTGGCCCATTTCAAAATTTCAACTTGGGCCGGCCCATATCAAAATGTTACACTGAATATTCAATGTGATGTGCGATTTTGTCACCCAGCCAATACCATCGATTGTTATGTATCACTCCTCTGTAAGGTCCTAGAAGTTTTAGACAGAGGCTTGTTACCGTCTTGGGTGTGCTCATGACATTTTAGAAAACTGTAATCAAGTATGCGAAATGGAGGGTATTAGTGCCACATTCACTGAGCTGACAAATATACCGAATAACTGAGTATCGCTCACCCAAGCGGCAAAACTCCAAAGTTCAGCGACAGTACAAGGCTCATTAGTATGTTGCTGTAAATCTAACTGTAATACTAATCGATGTCCTTGTAAGAGATCAAGGGTCTGATGTGACTCCAGATGTCATCCGTCACAATCAAAATGTATAAACAGAATGGGCCAAATTTTGATTTGGTTCAGAACATATATGCCTCACTGATTGATGTATCACTGAAATTACTCGCTTGTGCCCAAAACTTAGTTGGTGATTGCTCATTAGTAATAAAGCTATCGAGGAAATAGCTCGTAACTGTATTAATTTAAAATATCTTAGTTTGGAGGTGTGAAGGAATTAGCAAAGAAGTAATAAAAAAACTCAATCCAAAAATTAAAATCGAATATTCAGATGAAAAATGGTCCAATTCTTATCTACCTCTACCTATTCCAATGTTTACTGATACATTATTAGATGAAACAAATATTTCTTCGCTCAGTAATTATATCAGAGAGATTGGCGGGATTAATCCTAATTTAACACGGTTTACAAATAATTATATGTAGTAGCAGAGAATGGGTAATTACTGTATTTACCGAGTTATTTTTTCGGAGATATTGCCCAAAGGTATTACATCTGAGTCTTAATTCATGTATATGCCTCACTGATCGATGTATCACTGAAATTACTCGCTCGTGCCCAAAACTTAGACATCTTAAGCTTGGTGATTGCTCGATTAGTAATAAAACTGTCGAGGAGATATCACGCAAATGTACTAATTCGAAATATATTAGTTTTGAGGGATGTAAAGGGATTAGCAGAGAAGTGATAAAAAAACTTAATGCTAAAATTAAAATCAAGTATCCTGATATTCAAACGATATATGGTCGCGACATTTGGCATTTTTGCTGTAACACCGATAATTATTTTCGAATTGAAAGAATATTTTGCATAGTAATAGTATATAACCTAGCAAAGTGGACATAACCTAATAAAGTGAATATAACCGAAATGTCAGCTATTGTAACAAGAATCGTTGGAAAATACAATCTTAACCCAGGAATGAGTACATCCGATCTTAGTAAATATACTTCTGAATTGCTAAAAGACCTTGCAGACGATAGAAAGCGGAATCAAGCGCGAAGACGCCTTCGAGATGGTTTCAAATTCAGTGAGGACCAGGTAAGCATATTAATTCCTACTCCGAGAAAAAGCCAGCGAAAAGATATAAATATCGTAACTCTAGGCAAGGCCTTGATAAAATCAGAGGAAACCATCAAAAAGATAGCACCATAAACTCTTTTCCCTAAAATGTTAAGGCTGCTGACCTGTGAGAATTGTTATTGCATCCAGGAATATTTGCAATTTTTGTTAAAGATACGTGCTATCCCACAGACTTTTTGCACAATCAGCAGGCAGAAATGTTTCTGCTAAAGGCAGGCACCACATTCTCCTTGGGCAAATCCGTTAAAAAGCATGTGAGATATTAAGATGGTAACTTTGCAAAAAGTAGATTTCTACTCTGAGTGTTATCATCTCAACAACATTTCTCATCACTGATAAACACGTATTCCAATTGCTATAGTGCATAAACCTTTTATAGTTCTACACAAGGAATTAATATTGTTTGGATTATCAAGTTCCATATATCGATTAATAATTGGTTAACAAATTATTCGCACTTTTTCTAACATACTAACATTAATATTATACTCATAAATGGCTTTGGGTCCGAGTATTTTCCTCCCATGCAATCACTCTGGTGCTTTTAGTACTATTTATACCACGTATTTTCAAGAGCGCGCATTCAATAATCAAAATAATAAAATTTATGCTTACAAAAAATTGAATTATTCTTATATGTTTTGACTTTTTGAAATGCTCATCGAGCAGTCTTTATCAATAAGGAACAAACTTCCGTTGACGGGTTGTTCGATCAGTGGAGACGTTGGCGAGAAGCTTTTACGTTAAATTTATTTTCCTTATGTTTCTTCAAGTTTTCGCTTCTTTTTTGGTTCATCATGTGTTGATGTTGGTGTTAATGCTCGTTCAGTAGCTATGATTTGATAATTTTATAAGTAATTTTTTCTTGATCTAGATATTGCTGGAATGTTTGGGTATCATTAATTTCAAAACATAAGGGGCAATTTTTCTCCTTGAACTTTTTTTAGGATGCTTCTAATAGGGCAGTAATTTTTTGGTGTGACTGATGACATATTGAAAAGTAATAATTATAATCAGCCTCTCATTTATGTCACATAATCAAATGTTCACTTTGTCCGGTTTTGTTGCAGTCTGCCCCAAATAATCTTCGACCTGACGTTGGGCATTTAGTTTCAGTCCCCAACATTTGCACGAATACAAGACTTGGTGCAAACAGTGCCCGCCACCGAATGTATGGATAGTAATAGAGGCAATTATATTGAAAAAAACAACGTAAAGTTTTTTACTTATCAGATCCAGATCGTATAGTCAGGCTTTATCTAAATCATGCAAGAATACATGACCAATGTCGAATATTAATATGTGCTATCCCACACGCGGCCAACCCGTTTTTCCAGAACCAAGATCCAGGACACCAGCAGCCCCGTATATTATCCATTTTTCATGGTAACAGACTGGTTTATAATAGAGTGATTTGGAACATGCACCTCGACCTAGGATGTCGTTGGAGAATTGAATTAACATCGTATTGCGTTGTATTTGCTTATTTTCACTTGATCACTGATAGAGATTGGGAAGGAATGAATTAGAAGTATCAGTCAGAGTTAATTGATTCATAATTCTATTCGGAAAATCAATTTACGCTGACAATGCTCGAATATTTGTAATAAAAGTCTTTGAGTCTCTTAGTCGATGTAAAAAAATGAAATATTTATTCGGTTTGGTTTCTTGAACATACCATCGATCAAAATGTACATCTCAGTAAGACATTGGGCAGCAAGAACAATTTACATTATCCTATGCAGAGATGTAAACAACGGTAAAAATAAATCAACCCTGATAATCGAATAATTCTTTGTAGCACACCGCATATATTGGAAACGGAAGAAGGTCTTTCAATGTTTTGGTAGTAAAAGCCCGCTGTAGCTCGGAGGTTGATTTTTGACAGATGTGACAGCATCTGTTATACGCTTGCTTTAATATTGCTAGTCTCTAATTCACGAGTGAGAACACAGATCGTTTATAGGTCGTTAATATTAATTGAAGTATGGCAAATCGACCCCATGTTACGAGTTTTAGGTCATTGGTTTTATGGGGATATTTGATTTTTTTTAACAGATCTATTCTGTGACAGGACAATGGATATGTATGATGCGGTAATAATACTTAAACCTTCCCCACTTCTTATGCTTGCAAACCGAATCATCTTAATCATGTCATACGGAGGCAACATCGTTAGATGCGTACAGCGATGTAGATACAAACAAACCCCACTCATCTTAAAAAAAAAAGGGGCAGATAGTGGGACGATCAATCATGTATGCAGGATCAAACTGTTCGAAACCTGTCATTACATCAGTATTCCAATCTAAAACAATAGCGTACAAGCGCCCTTTATTCTGTGCGATACCATTTTGGCTTCGATCCAAAACATATACAAAGTTTAGACATCGCACAACGTGGCAATGCATCATTCAATTTCGGAACATAATGATGTAGAAGCGGAACAAAAAAAAAATCTCTGTTTCTTATCATCCTTTTCATGTGTGCTTTCCCTTGTCTGTTTGTATAAATAGTCATGGCACGAGATGTCGTGAGAAACAATCGCGACCGATCATTCGTGAATGACTTTGCGGCCACCAATACGATCTCCCCCCTTTGCCACCAGACGCATAGATTATTGCCTACAACAGGCACAGGGTATCTTTGCCCAGAAACTGCACAATTGTCATCGATTCAAAAATTTTTTCAAAAGTTAATGACATACAAGATGGTTAGTTACGAGAATGTGGTTATTCTACCAACGCAAGCGAAGGCCTAGCTAGTTCATAATACTGTATAATAGAGCGAAAGTGGTAGTAAAGTGTCAAAATGAGAAATATATGTATGTATATGGCTTTATTACTTATCTGAGGCCTTTGTAAATACAGGGCGACCAACTTGATTGTGCTTTGGACCTCATGCGCCGTCTTCCGCCTCAGAACATGGAAGAGAATTTGTCTCAGTTAATAGATCTAGTCCCTCACCTTCAAGATGAATTGCTCAACAACGTTGACCAGCCCCTTAAAGTCCAGAGATGCAAGGTTAAAGGCAGAGACTATCTTGTATCTGAGTTTAACAGGGATGGTGACTCGTGTAGGTAAGTAATTCAAGCAATACACCGAAACTACTCTATGTTATTTGTTTGTTGGTTCTTCTTTTTTGTATCCATTATATTCAGGTTATCATAGATCAACATTTCAGCGTCATTTCTCGCGCTTTCTCGAGTTGGAAAACGTCGACCATTATGACTATTAACAAATGAAACGTCAATTAGTTCCAAATGTATGACAAGACAGCTCTTCCACATTCATTGACCTAATTATCATTGTTTTGCTATAGATCCCCTTGGTCTAACGAGTATGAGCCTCCTTCAATCGAAAGCCCTTTGCCTTCCTCCAAATTACGCAGGCTAGAAATAGCTGCTAATGAAGCGTTCGATACGTATAGAGAAATGTAAGTATTGATTCAGCTAGCGGCGTTTTGGTTCAAAGTTACGTCGGCCATGCGCGTGCGTATATTTCGATCCTATCGTGTTTTTTCATGTTACAATGTTATTTTAGGTATTACGAAAAAGGTGTGTCTTCTGCATATTTTTGGGATGACACTGATGCGTTTGCTGGGGCTGTTCTCTTCAAGAAAGGTCAGATGTCTACAAATTTATTCTCTATGTGTCTTGGCTCTATGTCCATAGATGGATACTAAGTGTTAGTCTTAACCATTTCAGTCGGCGAAGATGGAAGAAAGATGAAGGGTGCATGGGATTCTATTCACGTTTTTAGAGCTACGGAGAGAGGACGCAACGCACACTACAAGTTGACATCAACAATAATGCTCTATACCATTACCGATAGAGAAGAAACAGGCAAACTGAATCTCTCTGGTAGCATGACAAGACAAGTAAGCGCTTTGTAGTTGATGGATCTATTTGAAAATGTGTTTTAAAGTTAAAATTCTTATGACTCATGTTTGCTTCTACTATTGTAACATTTTGTGTAGACTGAGGCTGACTATCCATACGATGAACCACAAGCCCATATCGCTAATATTGGACGTATAATTGAAGATATGGAACTGAAAATGCGTAATTCACTTCAAGAAGTGTATTTTGGAAAGACAAGAGATATTGTTAATGGTTTGAGATCTGTGGACTCTCTAATTGAATCTAGAAAGCAAGCAGAAATTCAAAAAGAACTTGTCAGTAGACTCGCTCGTCGCGAAAAAGATTCAAACAAAAGCCCTGCTGCCAAGCCAAATAGGAGTGATACTTGATTTTAGATATTATGACAATTATTATATACTTATTTATCAATTAAAATCTCACAATCTTGTGGGACGTTAAAAGAGTTGACACCAGATATATTTACACATATATGTCTCTGTAAACGGGTTTTATATCAGTTGAAACTAAACTAACATAATTCAATTCTAATATGAATTAAATCTCATAGTTTACATTTGGTTAGAAAAAACATATACATATGAAGAGAGCATTATTTCTACTCAGTCGAATGAGCCAATTGCAAATTTATATCTCAGTTGTAATATTCATTTGTTTACATTGGAGCACTAAAGAGATATGAGTAATCAGAGTACTTGTTAATAAACCAACTTGATGTATGGCAGATAATTCCCACCAACATCGACCTCGACAGCAAATAATGAAGTAAGGGATGATAAGATTTCAGCTGTAAAATTTACAAAATGCTATGAGCTGTAATCGATTATATCATAGTATCGAGTTAGCATATTGGTATCATCTGTATATCCTCCTAAATATTTACATGACGGGAAGATTGAGATATTGACCAGATAACAGATGAAGATAATTTCATTCGTCTTCTGGATCTATTAATGCGATTCGTTGTTTATAAATGTCGTCAATGGTATAAAGCAAAGACAAACTAGCAACGAAACTTCATAGTGATACTCGTTTCTCACCTGGACCAAAAACCGAAAAATCTATTTTCTTGCCTCTTGTCCTTCTGCCACCCTTTATAATATTAGAGGCGTCTAGGTCTGCAGCATCTTGTTCTGCATCAATTGACCGTAGATGGCTTAGCGGTGTACAGATATTCAAAGGCAATTAAAATTTGAAGTCAACCTCTACTCACTTATTTCGTCACTATCATAGACTTCATCGTCAATCGTCTTTAACTTCTTCTTTCGTCGTACTCCACCATCCGAGTCATCATCACTCGATACTTTCTTCTTAGGCTTCCCTTTAATTTTCTGTTGCCATTGAGAGTTAGATATACAATAAATACACGCACACGTGAAGAAAAAAAGCCAATTTATAGTAAACGTTCCCGCGTAAAGTATCGACAAGAAAACAATTCTGTATATCAATTTAGTATCGCCTTGCTATTCATTATACCTTCCTTGATCTTGTCGAGCTTGATTTCTTTCTTTTCTTAGATGCTGCTTCATCAGAGTCTGATGGTTCCGATGTATAATTTTCTGAATCGCTTGATGACGTTGTGATCTCATCTACAGAAAACCAGAACATGCATATATATATGTTAGGCCACCAAATCAGTTGTGAACACCATCGTTTATGCTTTCACCTGTAAAAATTTCAAGATCAGGTGCAACTGTATTGAGCTAGCAAGTCATCAAATCTAATATTATGTAAAAAATCTCTTACAAAAGCAATTAACTACTAAAAGACTACAAAATACACGTATAAACAAAACAATCCCCGAAGTTTGCGCGCTTATGGTGAGACATTTCTTCTCAGATTTCTCTTCTCGCTTTTTTGTAAGAATACTCATCGCAACGTAATTTTATTTTCCCGAGTCATTCGACATCAACGTACCTTCGTCATCTTCTACTACAAAGCCATCTCCTTCATCATAAGCATCCTCGTTCAGCCGACGACCACCATAAGGCTTAGGTTTAAAGGCATTTGTACGGGGTGGAACCGCAACAGGCTTAGCTGAAGAGCGCATTGTCTCTCCAGCTGAAGTCTTCTTGGAAGAAGATCCAGCGGAGGTTCCGCTAGAAACTGCTTTATGCTTTTGCTGTGCTTGTGCTTGCGGTTTAGGCTTGACCTTTCCCGTTTGTCTTGAACATATCAAATAGCAACCCATTTGATGAGTATCGTACATGTAATTATGTTGAATAAATGTGTATACAGCGGTATCGAAAAACACTTTATTACCCAAATGCAAAGAGACTGATCTAGTATACGCTAACTATATAATTCTACACCTCCGAACTCACTTTTGATTAATTTCGTCCGTCTGCTCTGCCTTCCTCTTGGCAGCAAGTTCTTCCAGTTTTTTCCGCTTTTCAGACATCTGCTGCTATATATGGTTGCTACGGATCAGACTGCAACAAAGTAACAAACACGGGAAATCAAATTGAGCGTAATCGAAAAGAACGAAATTACGCTTTATGTAGCCAGACAGCGATTACTGATTCCAGTTATGTACCACAATTTGACCTTTTTAGGTTGGTCGTGTTACAATGGATGGAAGGTAGGTAAACCCGCATTGTGCACATCACACAAAGCCACATACTTGCAGATGTCACTTGTTGCGCATACTCAATGTCCATCGATATCATCAATAAACTGATTTCGTGCCGAGCATTGCTATTGGTGACCAACTGTCACAATTTACGTATTGTCTGCACACCGATATGCAAACTGAATCCTGGAAGAATTTTTACTATTATTGTTATTGTTATAAACTTTATTTGCCCATGATCGATAAAATGAGGAGGAATGGTGTGGTTAACCGAGAAGATAAACCAATTATCAGTATCATTTACAACTTTTTATTCTTGTCATGTTCTATGTTGCTTGGTTGTAAAACCAATTTCTAGTCATGTGGAGCTTGCACTTATTATTATAAACCATGCGACACGAGAACGCGAAATTAGTTGGACACGATGAGTGACGAACGATATTTAGGGTACCATGGTACGTTAGTTCGACATTCGCAGTTCCATATTCGTCAATATTTTACTCTTCTTGTTACTCGTTCCTAGCCGTTGCCGCCTACTTTCGCAACGTAGATAGCACCACTTGTACCTATCCTGATTTCCTCGTTAATATTAACTCGCGGGACATTATCTTGCGAGTTCCACCACCATATACTGAGGAATGGTACGGACTTGACAGTATCTGGTATGAACGATACTTGAAAGAAGCAAAATGCTAACAAACAGGTTGGATTTATTTTATAAAAGAGAAAACGGGAAGTGCTTCTGAGTTGTTATTATACGTTGTAATAACACGTCAAATAAGTCGCCATGCGTGTGTGCACGTATTGAGCAACTCGGTAACCAAGTGATGATGGTGATGCGTCCCTCGGCTGGTTAGCATGAGCAGCTTAGTATAAGGATAACCAGACAAAAGAAGTTGACAATACATCAGAAGCTATTTGGCCAAGTAAATTACTGGCTAGAACTGCTTTCAAGTTGGGAAAAGTCAACTTGACTTATACAGTAACTCCAGAAACACCATTGCTTATAGGAAAGGCATTGGGAAAAGAAATTGCATCATCATATTAATATCTAAAATTTGTGAAAATCAAAAACAGTTAGAAGAGCCAAGCTCTTATAAAGTGTATTGTGATGCACTTCCTGGACCTCTTTGTAATTTTTTTCAAGCTTTCTTACTGAATTACAAAAAAGGAAGCTAACTTCCATCAACAGAATGAGAAAGACCAACAACCTTCCATCATAATCAAAAGATATTGACACTGATCAAATAACAAGAACAACTACATTTACATTATTTGCTTCCATGATACTGACAATAGCTTTTCCTGGAACGAAAATCTGGCTCACCCATATCATGTCATCAATATGCCAGAAACCAAAGCTATTTATATTGCCATACTTGTGACAAATTCTTTATGGTGCAAAAGTTATTTCTTATAGCAAACGACATGAAAATCAACTTGAACTGGAGTGAGCACATAATGCAGACCCTGTATCAAAAATACTCCAAGGGACACAACATATTAATATTAATATGTTTAATTTAGATGTAATTGACAATATATATATAGACTTTGCAGCATTGACATTTAAATCAGGCAATATTTCTGACACTCCATGGCAGACTTCACATGCAACATTATGATTACTAATACAATTCACTCTTCCAAATGCTCCTGATGATATTATGGAAGAATCTATTGATCAACCATTAATTGGTGAATCATCATTTACTGATAATGTTCTAATGAACTTTGAGATGGCATTTAATGCTATGTCAGATAATAATAATGTATTTAACTTGGAACATTTACATTCAAAAATCAATGATGATATATTATAATTAATGGGTTGCAATAATATTTCAAACCCACACATTGTGATATTGGAACCTGGTAAAGCTCCAAACCGCGATGAGCATGCTGCATGTGAAATGTATCAGAGCAAGTTAGAAATCAGTAATGATAAAAAATTATATATTGCTTGTGATCAGGCTATTTATGGGATACTGATCTCTTATAAAAAACGACATAATGATGTGCAACTTCTCTTGGGACAATGGCACACATTTAATACTAAGGCTATGTTGATTAAAATATTTTCAGGGTATGGCATTTTAATGTTGCAGCTGCTTTAGGTGTACAATACCTGGATAAACTTAATAGGTTGTGGATTATCGGGTAACTAGTCATGTAATAGAATTAATATGGAGTGCTGTTGGGATGGCACTGTTTCAACATGTTAAGAGTTGGGGTGGGAAAATGCATGACATATTGGTGGGTGACAATCAAGTAATGAAAGTATGGTACTTGTTCTTCCGCTGGAGAAAGCACAGATATTAATATGCAAGCTCTGTCACACACTTTTTAGCACAAGTTCATGATGATGTACAACTTCAGAAATTGTTAAAGCTGTGGATATTACTCGTGAAGGCGCGGGTGGTCGTAATCATAAGCTGTCGTTTGATTTTACCCAGATTTAGTTTTATTATGATACCGAAATTTTAAGAATTGAATGGTTTGCAGAAATATTAATATCAGCATTTTGTATTTGAAGCAACCAATCCTGGAGTTGTCAAAGTCCAGATGTTGCTAATAGTGCTTATTATTATTATTATTATTATTATTATTATTATTATTATACAGAATTTAATTTATTAAAAACTAGAGGTTGACCCATCCACCACCACTATTGACATTCTTAAACATTATTAATTATTGGTCAGGTAAATGAATTTGACCCCCAAACAAGGATTGATGAACGTTACGTGTTGCTAACGATTCGTTTACATCTAACAATCCGTGGGGCAATTTATGGGACAGTTATGGAAAATAACGATATCTCAAACAATCAATCTCTCTTGTGATGCCAGACATCGACAAATACCGATGATATCAAAGTATTGTATTATTAAACGAGCAAGAAAATGTCTTTACGATCAATAAATTCGCATTATTATTATACGTTTTTCAACGAGAAACATTTAATTAGGCCATTGGAGTCACCAAAATTTAAATTAGACGCGATAGTAGATACGACACATAAGAAATATTTGACAAGAAACGATACGTTTCTAAGTACAATATTCATTTTATTTGCAAGTGGTGACAATAACTTTGTCAACAAGTGGCGACGGAATTTTATAAAAAAAATATATACGGCGCGTTTAGGTTATTTATCACCAAGATTTGTTCGATTATCTAAGAGAACCTCTTTTTTTCATTCATGCATTCAAAAATATTAAATAATGACACAAGCTTCTAAAGTTTGGAGAAGATAGCAGTCTATTTACATAACTTCCAATCAACCGAAAATTCCAAGAGCATCTATTTGACTGAGTTTTCGATCTCGATCACGATATATGCAGAACTTCTCTGGCATAGTCTACAAACTATACAGAAAAAGTGAGCAACAGCCAATGATATGAGACAATGTTAGCAACCAGAACGTATGTCAAACGTTTTGCAAGACGTGAAATAACTTGCGGTGAACTCTATCGAGAAATATGCAACGCAATAAGAACAAACCTCATCAATCAGTACCGGCCAAGCCCCTGTTTGAACAAATATGAGAGGTCATCAGTATCAAATTACGTACACTTTCAAGAAAATAATTGATAGTAGGATCAATTTTTTACCTTCCGGATCGTAATTGGAAAAATCAGGATTGATTTGTTTGATGAAATCAAGTAACAGGTTCCACGTGTCTTTAGAGATCGACTTTCCATGTCTCTCCTGTCCCAAGAGGAAACCAAATTAGTATATCAAACTAAACTTGTCTAATAAAAATCTTGGAAAAACCCCAGATATCAATTCGCTGACACGTAAATACTGGTATAATGGCTATATATACCTTTATAAAATCTATCCATATGTCAAGATGTTGCCAACGATCAGACAATAACAGTTGCCAATATCCTATCGCGACATCGAGACCTGGTTTCGTTGGATTGGACGATGAGTTATATTATATCATTTAAATACGTCAAATGAAGTGTTGCTAATTACAAGCACATACTCAACGACTTTTGATTCTCAGCCAATCCAAATTTAAATGTAAATTGATAAATTTCTTTTAGCGTATATTCATCCTGTATCGAATCTCGAAGACGCGGTATGGCAGCTCGCATTTTTTCAATAGAGTCGCATCTATGCATTGTTCGATCGACAAACGATAATATCACGTCAAAATAAAATAGACACGCACACACGCACATATATATACACACATAATCTCTCTTCTCACATTGCGAACAGGAATAGCCTCACCTTAATTTGGACCAACCATTAACAAATCCTTGACGCCTGAATTCACACATTTTTTCTGCTTCCAAGTGCCAAGCAATAACTAGCATAACAACATCTTCGGGAGCAACTTTCAAGTCATTACAGTATTCAAGCATTCCATCGACTAGAATAGCATCCTCGTCTTTGTCTATGCACGAAACATGAGGGACAACTAAATATGGATTGACCAGGAAAAACAAGATCGCAATTTGCGACATATTATCATACCTTTATATCTTTGGAATGTCTGGTTAAGCTTATAAACGTCGACGCCTGAAGACGCGGGTGCGGCTGCAAATCCTCTCTGAACGACTGGCTGATCATTAAAGAAGGAGTCAATGGCTACCTCTACGTTCCAGTTGAAATCCTTGAGTTTACGAATAGCCACTCTTTCACTATAAATAAGCCAGGTTATTTCTTAGTAATCATTTGTGGGGGAAAGGAAAAAAAAATCAAACAAACGGAACCTCTCCCCCCTTTTTTACGACAACGATTACTATGTGATTATAAAATCACGTCATTTTCATCCCATCTTTAATCGTCCTCGTCATATTATGTTCAGTCTTACCTAGCGCTAGTGAATGTGATAAACTGCCTAACCTTCTCCTTCTGAGAGGATCTCAGCGAGCTCTGTACAAAATTCAATATCGACGACAACTCACAAAGTTAGGGATAATCGCCTTCGGAAAAACCAAAACTTATAGAGTAAAACCGTTTATATTCTGTTTCTCCCTCCCCCCCCTCTCCCCTCTCCCCTCACCCCACGTTTGCCCTTCATGCTAACGAATAGTAAGGTGTTGCTAGCCTTACACACTTTACCATTTCGCTTCTACAGAAAATCGACTTTGTGATTTTGGAGAACACCTTGTTAGACTCAATTGTGAAAACAAGATTCTAGAAAACGGTCGAAGCAGGAGAACAGATAAGGAGCCCCCAAAGCGCGAATGGGTTATGGGTCAGTTTGAGATAGTTAATAGCGAATGTCCGAATGAACAGTTTTGGTGCTACCATTTACCACGTGAACTTTTTTATGCGGTATTAGTATTTTGAGAAAGACAAGTTACTACGGGAAGAGACAACCAGACGACTAATGACAACGGAGAACTGGTATATAATGAGTACGAGATTCCGGGCTTCTGTTATTGCTTGCGTTTGTAATACCTGTGACCAATAGATAAACATTTACTCGGAATTTTTATTGTGTGCATTTGAATAAATTAGACATATGATAATGAGTAAATTAAAAGGAAAAAATTGCTTTTTCAGTTATTATTTTCATTGCATATGAAGAAATTTACATAAAATTATAAAGAAATCGAATATGAGGCAACTTGTATCCTGACAGACGAAAAAAATCGTCGAAAGAATCGGTCTCACATTCCAATAGCTTGATTAGTTTACGTCCATCACAAAACCTATGCTCTTCTCTCCTTTTCCTGAACCAAAATTATTGGTCGAAGTGCTGGATCTTCTTTCTTCTTCTCTTCCGTTGCTTTAGCTCCCAATACCCAATTACCGAGTAAACTCCATCTCTTCTGTGAAGAACTAGCAGAATTGCGTCTATTTCTCTTGGGCGGATCTGCTAACGGTCTCACGAAGCCACCGTCTTCACCATAATTGGCAACCCTCGATGTAGGCGAACTGGGTAAGGGAGATAATTGATCACCTTGTTCGTCCATGCTAACCTTATGAACCCCCGTCTTGATCTTGAAGGGAACTTCGCTGGATGTAAGTGCGCCGCTCATCGTTTTGCGACGTTCGAGTTTCTTGCTTTCCGGGGGGGGAGTTGCCAACGCAGGCCCGGACGAGAATGTTCGCGAATGGCCGAATGTAGTTGTTGTCGGACTGGCCGATGGTGCGGGGCCATTAATAGCGAGAATGTGTTCTGCACCAGGTGTTTCTACTATGCGGTTGAGGATCTTGTCGATATAGAGTTGCAAAGCCTTGTTGGCCTTTTCAACTTTTGCAACTTTCTCTTCAAGTTCTGCATTTTTGCTTTCAAGTTCTATTGTAACATTGTTTAGACAAATGCAAATATTATTTTGTGAGCTTAAGAAGTAGTTAGAGTAAAATGAGAACCATACTATTCCGAATCCGACTCACTCTCTATATCACTGCGATCACTCTCTTTCTGCACATCCTCACCAAACGATCCATTTCCTCCAGAAGCACGATGTAATTCTGCCGCAAGGTCGTTGTTAGCTTTGATTCCATTGGCGGTCGGTTCCTTGTTTTCGCTTCTTGTATCATGATCGTTATACTAGAATGAATTGAGCATGTTACCACCTCTCCTGTTATAATGCTTCCCAAGGCTGGTTAAATCATTTAAAATACACTACCTGCATGATCGGGTTGAGCATGAATTCCCCTTTGATAGTCTTTTCATGCAACAGGCTCTGGAATACTTCATTCTCTTCCATAAGTGACTGGTTGACAGTTTTAACTTGTTCAAGTTCATTTTTCAGCTGTTCAATGTCTGCCTGATTTTTCTCGTTTTCGGACGTTTTCTTTGTAACTTCTTGATTAGCGTGGAGAACGTCATCTCTTAGTTGTTTGATGAGTTGATCTCGCTCTTTGATGGTTGCCAACGCCTTCTTGGCATCGCGATTTGCATTAATCTGGGCAAGTTCCGTTGCAGGAGAAGGTTTGGAAGAGTTGATAGCATCACCTGATGTGGAATGAAGGTAAAAGTTAAGAGTCTGTAAAGGTATTATGAAATACAACAGCATAATATATTTATTCAATCAAATCGTACCATTAGAATCTATGTGACCAAGCTTATGGAATTGCTCATTTTGTTGAGCAAGAACACCGACAGTAGCCTGAAGGGCTTTCACTTGTTCTTGGAGCTCTGCTTCGCGTTCTTGCCGGTCCGTTTCGCGATCCTGCCAAACTAGTCGGTCTTTCTCGAATGCTGTTGCCTAATTAATCCAGAATACATAATAATTTTTATTACTATCCCGACCCGTCATGCTCTAATAATGTATGCCGAACAATAAATTACCTCCTCTCTCATCTTTTTCTCAGTCTCTCGTTTGTTCTTCAAATAGGCAGCATTTTCTTTCTTCAATCTTTCTACTTCCTGATTTTGCTGATAAAGTTCAGATTCAAGACGTGTGTAATCTTTATGCTGTTCATCTAATTGCTGTTGAAGTGCAGCAATTTTCTTCCGGACATAAGTGTTTTCGTTAGCCAACGTCGTATTTTCATTGTGTGCGGTGTTGAGTTCTTCGCGAAGCTAGAATTTGACCAAGAATATAATGGTTATGAATACGGTGAAATGCTTTGTTATCATCGTCGATTAGCTCTCGTTACATAATATACACACAAATAATTAAGGCACAAGGTCTATGATCACATTAGTTTCGATTAGGATAATACAGCCGTACATTATTCTCTAACAACTGTTGACGATGTCGCATATAATGCTAATATATGCCATCACTGTATAGTCCTGTGCGAGTACTCTCTCCAAGGCCAGTTAAGCTTACCGTATTACACTCCTGTTGGGCTGTTTCCAGATCTTTTTGTAAAGAGGCCGGATCTATGGACATGGCAAAGCAAGCTCGAAGAAGTTATGTGGTTTTAACGTCGTATTCTGTTACTCAGGTGTGGTGATGTTACTATTGTCGGTGAGAAGGGTGTTTTATAGACAATCTGCTTGTACTGACTAGAATAGACGACAAGATATTTATTATATTGCAGCCAGAAATAGGAAAGCGGGAGTAATCAGTGTATCAGAATGTATGTCGAGTTTACTATCGTCAGTCTCAAGCACTCGCATAAAGGTTGTTATTTGGTTCAGTTGATACAGCTATGCATAAGAAAGTTCACAAGCGCACGGTAGACGCCTTTTCTTTCTCTGTTAGCAAAATACACCTTTTTATTTTAGGTTAAGTTTATTATTATAGGGATAAAGGTCAGAAGTGGTCTTTCCTTCCTTTATTATAGTGATTTGTACACAGTCTTTTGATTGTTTGTTTCTGTGGAAGTTGCTTGTGCAATTTTGATATTATATTAATTACGGTTATTATTAGTTATAAAAAATTCCCATTTCCCGTGGAGAAATGTTTATAAGGAAACTGCCACCAGCCCCTTGTTTGTATGGAACGTACATTGGATGCATTAAATGCGACTCCCTTTTGGAGATAAAACTGTCTGATTCGCATGTTGAAACAGAAGCGTTAGATACCGATTCAATTAACCAATGCATGAAGCGTAGGGGGCCAATGGGAGTGTCGACCATGAGTAACCTGATAAGAGCATATTTGATTATTGTTTAATTGTGTAAGACCTTATTTCCCAGAGATTAAATAATCCCGAATTGATGGATTCGGGAAGGATACGAGCCTAGAAGACTCGTTCGTTATTACTCGTGACAAAATTTGACATAATAATAATAACTATAATAAAACAGTCAATTAGTCGTCACACGTAAAGATAATTTCACATATTGAAAATTGTGATCCAATGTTAAAGGCGCATCTTTACGACCTATCTCAAGAAACGCCCTTGAAAAAATTTTTGTTTACTGTAAAAAAATGTTATTACTGGTTGACATAAACAAATATCATTGCTTTAAATAGTTTCATTAAGATTATCAATGTCATTGTCCTCACAACTTATTTGTATGAATGAACGAAAGAAGGTAATTGTTGAACATCTTATCGCGGAATGACCCTGTTGTACGGGAATCCGATTTGGAATGATCATTTGCCTAAAAAGCGATTATCTGATTTTCAAGTGTAAACGAAAACGTGTTTTACAATTATAGGAATTTTTTATATTATCAATGCATCTTTCATTAATCGCTTCGTTTCCAACACTATAGTTCACAATACAGTTCTAGCTTATTACGAAATTTAAATGCAAGACTCTGTCCGTGTGTACTAGGAAGGTATTATTTTTAAAAAGATTGTTCAAAGTACTGTTATCACGCTCTTCCGGTTAAAAAAGCACAAACAAATGTTGTCTAAATAACAGTTAAGTTTTTGGGTTACAAAATCAATAATATCCAGTTCCGACTTCCTTTTTGTGATTATAAAAGTTGGGACAAGAAATGCTTGGTAACCATTGTGTTTAGATATGGTTATAGTACAGATCTTTGGAATTAGAAAATGCTGAGAATTTTGCCAAGGAGAGATTACAAGTCAAGCTATGTGTCATCTAATAATGATAAAAAATAAGGCTTGACGTACTCAAAGCTGAACGTTTAAATTTCGATGACCACAGTAAGTTGTAATCTCTGTGCTAGATAATTCCGAAACAGAAAACGTAAATAGTGCTGAACAATAATCATTTGTAATTCCCCAACTTATTAAGTGTAAATAATTTAAACAAGAGGATTTGCTACATAGATTTCTTACAGCCAAGCGGCAGAAATAACCTGGGGTAAGACTTTTTGTAACATAATGAGGTAGACGATAAATTTCTTACCACATTCCATGTAAATAAAATCCACCCCCCCCCCCACACACACACACTTGTAGCGTCTCAGTTTTCATACAATTCACTTATACGCATAATAATGTCAGCAATCATATTCGAGATACGTCAATTTATCATGTTTTCTATCCAATGTGCGTATTTAAACGTGTCTTTTGTTATTGCTTTTCTCCTCACAATTATTTACAATCTGACAATATTTACAGAATTATTGTGAGCTGAATGAGTGAATTAAATTATAAACAATGCAAAACCTAACCCGTTGATCTCAACTATTATCCTCGTAGAGTGAAACATAACGTCATTAGTATTAAAAAATTTTTTTGTGAGTAACTAATCAAATCATTTGTATACGGTAACTAGGGTATAAATTTTGGGAAACTTCGTTGTATTGGCCAAAACCGACTTGTCGAGATTGACATTGTACTTGCCTGAAATTAACGCGATAGATGAACGGAATAATGGGAAGATAGTCTTTAGAAAATGCTACGACTATCTTGGGAAAGGGGTGTCATATTTGTCTTGCTTAAACATTTGGTACAATAAGTGGCAATGAAAAGCAATTTCATCGCCGCATTTGCAGCAGTTTTTACTATCAACGAATCAATAGTCATTAGGTTGACAGTTTAGATTGACATTACATTTGTGAACGGTCTTAATAATAATAATAATAACGCAAGACAAAGTCTTATCATAATCAATATTTAGTCCTGATGATTCTCTTGTGGTTCAGAATAAAGCAATGTAGCAGTTGACTATTTATTGTCACTTTAAAATAATGTAATAGATTATTATATATGTTTTATGCCTTAGTAACGTTATGATTAATTAAATAAATATCTTTTTTTCTTGGTCAAATTAAGTTAAAGCTTCCTTAGCGCAGTTGGTTAGCGCGCGAGTCTCATAATCTCGAGGTCGTGAGTTCGATCCTCACAGGAAGCATCATTTTGAGCTTTTCTTTCGCCCGTAAATCAATTGGTAACTCTTTTTATTTGGGTTCAACATGCTTGAATAAATCATCGAGAGGACATTAAGTGTCAACAGAAAGTTATGTTCGTACATATTACATATCAATTGTTTAGCTTCCAAGTCATATGAAAGCATATCACGTGTTGTAGACTTATAACTGGGCTTGTGTTTCAAATTTAGAAATAACTATAAACCATCGTCGTGTCATTTTTATCATGCAAAGGCACATTTATAGTGTGAAACGGCAGTAGGTTTACTAATTGTTTATTTTGTTGTGTTGGTAATGACGTACAGTTTAGAGATTCCATGTCTGTCTCGTAAAAATTGTTATTATCGACCAACTGCACTCATTCTCAAACCGCACGGCCTTCTCCCGCCTGTGCCAAATTTTCCATTTTCGTTGTTTCAACAGGTGATCTAATAGTAAGCGCATTCACAGATAAAGGATAAATCAGTGTATTCATGTTATAATTACGTTCTCATTTAAATTGACATACCCAATGAAATGTATTCGTTTAATCTTGCTTGTTTCGGTATTCCCCAGATTATCTTGTACAAACAGCTTTTACGATTGCACATAATACCAGAGAAGAGAATGTTACTAAAACTCCTTCAGAGTTAATATGCATGAAATTGCATTTCTCGTGCACTAACCGTAATATTATTAACATTCTGAAACTTGACAAATCTCAAGGGCACCAAGGCTTTATCTGCGTAATCCTTCTCGCTCAACGTAAGAACCTGCGTCGCTTCAATTCTGTTAGTCTCGTCGAATCCAACGTTGAGTCTATTTGCATAGAGCTTAATAGTCTTTGGTGCATGCTCTGTCAAATTGTAGAATCAGTAAATACCCAATTGACGTCTTCTTTATATATATATGCATTACTCGTTGTATCATAGTACACTTACCAATATCATCCGGCACTAGTTTTAGTGAATGAATTTTCACGGTTTGGCCGAATTGAACAGATATAATCAGCTGTTCGTCGACATCAGACTCTAAATACGAGTCATCATTCTTAAAGATATTCTGAACATTTTGTCCTTGTTGATTCAGACAGTTTACTTGATTGAGCACGATGAACTCGTTTATGTCAGACTATCGTGCAAAATCGGTTAATAGTCACATCTTCAGAAATTACAAAAGCGAGTCATGAAATCGCAATTACACGTACGTGATTACCAAACGTTAGCACGCTTGATCCACTTTCCTCGGGCGTACCAGCGTGTTGTCTAGTTAAAGTTTCCAACTGGTGATAGTCGGCTCCTACTATTTTAGCTATTTCCTGACCATCTTTGTAGAATTTAAAGGTTGGCCTTGACGGTTGAATTTGAGCGGCAGAAACGAAATGACGCAAAGATTAATAATGCGATAGTATAATAAGTATGGTATGTAAAAAAACTCACATGGCCGATATTTTTTCTGCTGTTGCGATGTCCTTTGACGCATCAACGTCAACCTATAAAAATACTCATATTATGTTAGAACATAATTAATGCAAGTCAAATCAAAATTTCCTCGAACCTTGAGAAAGGTAACATGTCGGAATGTCTTGCTCAGGCCTTCAACCTTTGGTGCAATGACTTTACAAGGTCCACACCAGTGAGCGAAGAAGTCAACAACAACCTAAGAAATATTGCCTCCAGTTATCACTCATTTTGCATGTAAGTATATTGTTTGACTGAGGAAACGCTAGCATTTCTAACCAGTTTTTTAGGAGTGTTCAGTGCCTCTCTGAATTCGGAAAGACTTGAAACTTGTTTCACGAAAGACATCGTTACGTTGTTGGATAGTGAAAACTAGTGGCAAGAATTTTCGAACAAAATGTGTGTAGCGTCATTTGATTGGCCTGTTTGATGGGCCAAGTTCTCATCCGTAATCCCATTCCACCAAGTAGTAGTCGCCTCAGGTTTGGGAAGGCGTGCTGCATACATTCTATGCAAATCAGCAAGTTAAATTCGTCCAGTGTCGGATGCATATTAGATGCAGATCTAATGCTCAATTAAAGTCGCAAACCAAAGTGTACATTTTACGTACGGAGCAGACCGCACGTCCCAAGTTTCAAAACTGTGCCACCAAAGCCATATTTTACTCCTATGTAGTCTTAAACATCAAAACATTCTCACCAACTCGGGATAAACTAAAGAGAAATTTACGTGTTGACACTGAGCGCCCTTGGAAAGAAGAAATTTGACACCAAAATGTCAAATCTAAAATATTTCTCTCGCTTTTCTACTACGAGAATGAAACAAGTACATGACACGAGAGTATTAAATATTGCTGAGGAATTCAGGTGTCAAACTCCGCGAACAGAACTACAAGGAATTGGTTGTTTTGTCGCTATGGATAATATTAGGAACGATAACATTTGTGATCATTTTTCCTGTATTAGTATTAATATTAGTATTATATTAATAGGGTTCACACCCAGCAATTGAAAATCGACGTCTTTCATCGAAGTTCATTCCCTGATAATTGGCATCGTTATTATCCGTCTTGCTCGTGTTTTTTCAATTAACAGCAATTGAGTTTACTGCTCACATTTATGTTGGGAATATAATAATAATAGGATAATGGCATCTGATGTGGAGTAGGAGGGCCATTGGCAGGTTGCCATGAAGTTGGCATCTTGCTTGTTCTTTCCAAAAATACAATTACTACATAAGTAAAGAATAGAGCAGAATCTTCTAAGTATGACATCATCTTAACATGTCAAAATGATAATAATACAATATTGTTTATTTTATCATAATTAGTTACATTCTAATTTGTATTACCATTTATTATGATTATTGGGATGTGTTGTCAAACGTTTTTTTGCATGCCATCTCACATGTGCAATTTCACCAAATCTTTTCATTTCTTCACTTGGCATTCATTCTCACTTATATATGGGGCATGCTGCAACAAAACCAGACAAAGTGAACATTCTATAAATGAGAGGCTGATTATGATGTGACCAAAAAATTGACCAGGGTGACTGATGACGTTTTGAAGTAAGAATTGTGCTTATGGACTGGTTAATTTTAATGCTCACTTTATCATACTAGAAGGTGATGAATATAAACCATAATGTGATTAATATAGGATTACTCTATATATAAAATATAAATTGAACTGATAAGCTATAAAAATATTTATTATGAATAACATAAATAATAAACAAAAAGTAACCTACTTACTACTGTGACACTGACTACCAAGATTTTACTGATTACAATAGCAGTTTAAAAAAGCTCTGAGAGGACCTGAAGAACTCAGCAACTGAGTCTATAGAAAATAGCTGAAAAAGACAATGAGAAATAATAATAGTCAGTAAATTTAATAAACCTCTTGACCAACCAGTTTGAATTTAGGACGAAAACAATTTTACTCCCAAAATAAATTACCAGTCGAACTAAATCTAATCATTGAAGAAATGGTAGCTGCTGATTATACTCATCCTCTTCAACAGCTGGCTTACAAGGAATTAGTTGAAAGAGACCAAAAAAGAGGAGAATATTTAAAAGAAATTGCTGATTGTCAAAAACATATAAATGATTTGGAAAAAGAGGAGCGAGAATATTTAGCTAACCTTCAAGAGGCCATCAATACCAAGATGCCTGGCATTCAAGAATGGCAAGAAAAAGCCAGAAAAGAAAAAAAAATTGAAGAAATACTTGCTAAAGAAATTAAGGAATGGCGAGAAAAACAAATCCCTAAACCTTTACCTTCTTTAGCCAAAAAACAAACCAGAGTCAAATTGTTAGCTAATAAAATTAAGACTCAATTCCAACAGGTGGTGAAATTTCCAGTATTTAAAGAAAAGCCAACTAGTTCCCATCTCTTCCTGGGATTGTGTATCTACTAAAGAAAATAAAATTTTGGTGGATATTTCATCACGAGATATATTGATCGAAGCGAGATCTGGCGATACCGACTATTTAGGGCTTACTGAAATTCCTCCAGATTGCCTCTCGTTAATCGATACAGATATTATTATCCCGAATCATGAGAACGGTCTGTTCATAGAAAATCCTATGATAAACGTTTGTGGGTTGCATTTGGGCGGTGGTTAGGTTTAAAAGGATCCGATGAGCCAATTAAAAGAAAGCTGTGGTCAACACCTCAGTTTAAAATGGAGAAAACTTTGACATTCCCTTGTTCTTCAAGCAATAAGAATTTGCAAATAATGCTATCAAATGTAATACCCGAAAGAAAAGGCCCACCTTATTATATCTCGTAATAATTTTCAATCCCTCGATAAGATAGCTAAGTTGATATCGGAGTGTGTCACGGATCAAGAAAACCGAACTTTAATCCATTTAGAACAACTCATCGATCAAAGTGCCGTAGCGCAAGCAACCGATGCCGCGAATGTTTATTATTTCCATACGTTGAAGCATCCATCCCATCAGAGTGACGAGTTCTGGACAACTTTATAGAACACTTCGGTGCATATACATTATACAACCCTCTCTCATATATAATATACTAGCTCTAACACGACGATTTGCTTTGCGAGCTGGTACCATTATCATCAGGGTTAAACCAAAGATCACCGCTTATGCATAATCGCATGGATTACAGGGCTCATGCAGATACTCGTGAACCACGTGGAAATTTTAGACACTGTTGCTCAATATGCATGGTTTTTATTGGATTGCACGACACTCAAGTTTTATCCCCGGTAAAGTAAAGCTTGATATTGACACAATTCTATGAAAGCTTAGCGTTAATATTAGCATCAGTTAATTTTAACGTAAATCGCTCGCCGTCAGGAAATCAGGTGACACATAAATTACCATCTCAGCACAAACATGTTTTATGTAGTTTGTTGAATAGTAACTACACGATTATCTCTTTCTTTCGCGAAAAGAAATGCCAAAAAGAGGTAGTCAATGTAAAGTTTGTTCGTGGGCATTGGTTCTGCAAGACAACCGTTAATTATTGTACACGCGCATACGATATTTATTGCTTGCGATATATTCTCATGACTACTTCCCAGTTATTTATACAATAATCTAAAGACTTGATAGTATTTACGTTTGAAAAACCCCCGCTGATCAGTTCTAACAAATTTAACGACAAAAAATCCCGTATATACCGATATAATTATTTTCCACAAATATAAACGGTTTCCTAAACACTGGGCTTTCCAAAAAAAAAAAAATTCTTTGAACATTCATCTTTCCCTTTTAAACCTAACCCTAGCATGAAAATATAGGCTTAACATTCATAATAATAAAGTTGTGTTTATAAAAGTAAGTTCACCGCTTGCTGATATTTCATTAGGATACACGCACACGCGGTTTGTCCTTTTGATTATTCAGGCCCGTATGGGGATCCGCAACAAGATGAGCTCCAAGTACCGTCATAGCATTGGCACTCTGGATCTGGATCAGGGGTATCGCCACCTGGATTTCCACCTGGATTTCCACCTGGATTTCCACAACAAGATGAGCCCCAACTACCGTCATTACATTGGCACTCTGGATCAGGATCAGGGATATCGCCACCTGAATTTCCACCTGGATTTCCACCTGGATTTCCGCAACAAGATGAGCCCCAACTACCGTCATTACATTGACACACTGGGTCAGGTATATCGCCTGGATCTCCGCAACAAGATGAGCCCCAATGACCGTCAGTGCATTGGCACTGTGGGTCAGGTAGATCGGTAGGTGCTGGGAGCGAGAAAACGACGCAGACGATTGACAGAAGAAAAGCGATTGTCAAAATTTGGAATAATTTTATTGATTTTATTGCGCGCATTGCGTGTCGAATTCGTGACGGTAGTGACTACAGTTTGAGTCCTCTTATAAGAAACTGATGATGATGATAATAATAATAATAATAATATACATCGGAAATGTAAACGACAATGATAGAATTGTACATGCGTGGTGCGCGTACTAAGAAATTTCTGCACAGAATAAAACAGTTATGTTAAAATATCCTTCACTAAAAATAGTATCTTTATATTCAAACAACCGCGCAATCACAATGATACCAGAAACGGATTGGCGCTGTGTACCAGTTTTAAATATCAAGTAACCCTATTACTATTACTTGACTGCCATACTAATTTGACATAATAACGAATCCACAGACATCTAATACTCTCATTCTATTACTGTTGATTTACAGAAAACGCGCATAAACTATTTCATCGCAAAAGCCTCATATTTGTAGGTTGAAATAAAGGATAAGCGTAATTCCGGCAAGCTGTTACTAAACGAAAAAACCATACAAAGAAATACTATAGTCTACTGATAATTCCAAATACAGTGGTGTGCCAAAAAAAACGACAATTTTGCATCACAAGATTAATTAGTGTAACTCTTCATTAATTTCAGCCACAAGCACATGATTAATTGGGTATTTTTGACAATTGTGCTAAATTTAGCACGAGCTATTTAAGAGTGTCTCCTATTCAACTTCTAAAAAATCGATAATATTTACCAATAAAAATTCTGTGCAAACTAGCCTTGAATGCATCGCTTCCTTGTACTAAATTTAGTATGAGAAAATTCCGACAATAAATAGACCATCAATAAGATGACTGCTAAACCGGTTTTTTTCAAAGCTGCGAATACATTTGGTATATCGTTCATGCATTACAGTATCTGCACCGTAATCATTTTACTTCTGGTCTTTTTTATTTGTTTGGTATAGTACACAACTGGTGTTTGTGACTCTTCTTTCATTAATAAATTTTTTATCTTGTGAATTTAGCAATTACTTCATGAGCGGTTAAAAGGTCTGATACATCTCCATTCAAAACAACCTGTCTCTCTACCATAAATTATTTGGCAAGAACGACCAATTTTACGCGAAATGTGGATTCGAATCTATTTGATTTTCCAAACAACAAAAATAAATTTTCTCACAGAGTAACCGTTCTTCTCTTGACAGTAATTGCTTTGTAACTAACTCGGGCCTCAATAGCAGCGTTTCTTGGCACTTTCAGCATCTTATTAAGAGAATGCCAACTATGACATTGAAACTTAATCCAGCAAAAGATACGCATTAATGAGAATTTTAATTTACAACTATCAGCGTCAAGAGTTATTACATTTTTGGCGGCAGGTGATGTAAAATACAATCACTAACAAAGATTCACCCCAAACAATCTATCAAACTTCAAGAGAAATTCCTTAAATATATGTTGGCATATCGGAATAGACGTTTTCTGTCAAGGCATTCGAGTGACTGAAATTTTTCGCCACTTGCTACACTAGCTACACTAGTGCTCATATAAGCAAAAGATGTTTTTCGGGGGAAAAGTTGGAAATTGTTCGTTTCTTTTTGCACCTCCCGACGCATCATTGACATACAGCTAATACTGTATTTCTCGGCGCTCTCCAGCATGCAGGCTATGAACCAATTGTGACACAAAATATTTGTTGAACCTGCTTTTTTTTTTCTCCATTTGAAACACCACGAGCGACGCCGCCGCTTAGACGTAATACGTGCATGCAGACTTTTTAATATACGTACACAGCATGACGAGCCCAATGAAAAGACAATTTACATACTCCTGTCATAATATCCTCCGCCAATATAATATACTATCTGATAACGTGTACAGTACTCATGGTATAAGACTGGTAATTTAGTCCGTGAAATTCTGATCAACATAAAATGTTATCAAGATGATTACAAGCCTACTTATTAAAGTTATACGCCCAACATAATGCTAATATAGAATAATAGTCCCCAAACTTAACGCTGTGACCATCTAATAAGACTGCAATTTCTATGGTACGATTAATATTAACGATTACATCAGAAAGCCCTAATACTAAGCCAACCGTATGCACGCCATACAACCAAAAACGGCTACACACAAAACTCAATTCATTCTCTTTATATCATTTATTTCTTGTGTGTAACTGATGTTAACATGTATGCAAAATTCAGTACATTAAAAGGTGACATGTGCATGGCAGTCATTTATTTCGTTGGACCCGTTTGTAGAGGCGTTGGATTCATTTGTTCACACCTTCGTGTAGCCCAGACTCTAGATGTCTTGAAATAGTTCTATGAGATGCTTTCGGCTAATTATCGTTGATGCTTTCTTTGTTGGTTCAAATCTGGCCTTCATTTTCATTCACATTCACACGCCATAATCAAGAATCTGTATGACGAATAATACAAAAGTTTTAATAAAAAATAATACAGTTCTATGCCACACTCTCGGTATAGATATTCGCTTGTTATAACGAATTATAGCCTAGCCAATAGATTCAAGAAGCATTAGCACAGTCGTATGGAGGGAGCGACTTTTTGGCAGCGTGTAGTACGTTGGCAATGTTCATTCACACGTTCCTATTATTTGCATTGTAAGAGTTGTTATAATCTTTCTTGGATTGCCTGATGCGAATATTCAGATTCGGATTGACATGTAAATGCTTCTTAACGGTGGTGATCCCCGAACAGTCTACAATGGCCAAAGCGCGAATCGCGATGTGGTAACATGATGTAGCAAATACGTGAACTAGGGATATCGGGATTGCTCACCAAACGACTGGTAAAGACGGGACGCATACGAAAATTGTTGTCGCTGACTAGAAATTATATGAATAGGTTGCGGGCAGAATCATGTTTGTGCATAAACATAAGACGCAACGTGTGAGTGAATTACAAGTGCTATTTGAGCTTTTTGTACTCGGTGATGTAGTGTTAATAATCGCCATGACTCGGCAAAAGAAAGATTGGTGTAAAACACACGATAAAACTGCAGCTACTGTTTATTCCATGTATCGGGGTTTTTTTCCATGTCGCTTAGCCAAACTTTTTACATAACCCGTGCGTTTGTTGAAATATTTTACTTTGACAAGCCTTGTAAAACTGCTTTAAATTTGAGCTTTTACCTGGGTTTGCTTTTGTTGTGTCAAATAAATTTAATGTCGTTGAAATTATTTTCCCGTTTAATTGAATTCAACGCGCGGCATAAAAGATGGAATAAAGTATACACCATGATTGAAACGTAAACAGAATGACACAGATACTATCCGGTTTATGGTTAAACGATGAAAAAAAAAAAGGTGTCCGCTAAACAAGCAAGTCAGCAAGCGGTAATTGACAGCAAGAATTGTTAGAATTAGAACGCAAGAACTGAAGGGGGAAGATCCTATCGAAATTGAGCCACAACATACCACAAAGGTCAATGTCATGTGAGAGCCCCCAATTTACTGTGGCGTTATGACTTTCCCGGAGAAGAATTCCGCCCTTTGCATAAATTGACAAAATAACTAGAGAGGGGGTCAGGATGTTTGTTTCAAAACGTCGCGCACGCATACCAATTATAATGGAAACAGATAAGACCATCAATGCGCAATTCAACCGGGATATTTTTGTCTTCTGCGGCGTATCAATAACTGTGCTTCGCACGCCCTCTCAATCATTTCATTTGCCAATGCATTTCATTATCTTTGACAGTATTTCCCTGCAAAGACCGTCTATGCAATGCATAACGATAAGCCTAAAATATCACTGGCTAATTAATTAGACTATTTAAGTAAGAGTGACGCCATATTTGGCATATCAGTAAGTTGTTTGTGGTTAGACTGCGGAGAGAACACAAAGAGAACGAGAGCCTGCCGCTGATGATGTAATGGACAGTATCCTAATTTTGAAAGAGTTGCATTTTATTACAGTAATTACAATAAGAACCATCCATTATCATCACCAAAATACCATATTTTTTTTTTCGTGGGATGGGATTTTCCTATCTAGCCCGCTATTCTCCTGCAAGGCGTCTGGAACTTACATCACACCTTTTATCATGAATGTTCCTTTCTCCTCGGTGCAACAATGGATATGCCTGAACAAAAAAAACGTGGAACCATCCAATACTCTTTCTGCAATCAGGTGTAGGGGCATTATTAAAACGTCATTTAATAATGAACACCTCGCCACACCTTGATGATCTTATCAGTTTCCCCTTTTTTGCATTGTGCAATCAAATTGCAAATACATGATGGAACTGATTTGCTGATTTGTTTTTACATTTCTCACTATTGTTTGTGATAATCTAAGTGTTACTTTCTTATTTTATCATCTCTGGTCAAAATGATTCACACGTACGAGTTGGACCACTTAAAATTAGTATGGATGACGAACAAAGCCTATTTGGATGAGAAGGGAACATATACATACAATATGATATGCCGAATTAGAAATTTCAATGAATGATGTATAAAAAATGTATAGTTTAGATTATCTCTCATTACACCATAATTATAAGGGCGTATAAATGTGTCTGATGTCGTCTGTAGTATATATGTACTTATATTATGTGCCATGTTGCACAATGATAATAATTATACGATTATTCTATAACATTTGTCAATTATATAATGAACCAATTTTTCACTTAAAAGCCGCTCAACCACTTGCCGTGTCTCTCTCGTCATCTCCCCATCTCCCTATCGCCCTATCGCTCTCTCTCTCTCTCTGCCACATTACACAAACAATGGATGTATACAAGCAAACTCAATATCAACACTCGTCAAAGCATATTCTCGCCCGTAGGGCTTTGGATTACAAACAACAATATCGCCCAGCAGTATTCAGAAGAGGAGCAGCAATACAATGCGGGTACGGATACCCAAACAACAAAGAAATGGAAGAAACAATAGTCCTCGTCTCTGCCGTGCCAACCGAACCACCATCAAGACGACATTGGAAGGTAAAATAATCAAGGAAGGATAACGATACATATAAACCGCCCTTTTCCCTCCCCCTCCCTCCCCCTCCCCCCCTCTCCCGCCCTCTCCCGATACTATAAAATTATGCACTATCTGTGTCTTGACCGGACATGTTTATCTTTTAAATCATCAAACAGCCGGATTCAGCAGCGACGGAATGTTCGATGCAATATTGTCATCGGGAATTCGGCTTATTCGAAAGACGGCATCACTGCCGACGGTAACTATTCCATCTAAATCCAATGATATACACGACGATGTCTCTTTTTATTACATCATAATGTTGATTAAACAAGCTGACCCTGATCGTTTTCTTGCTTCCTATCCTGTTAGTTGCGGCGATATCTTTTGTGGCACCCATTGTTCTCATTATATTCGTCTCGACCAAAATGTCAATTTCAATTTGGCCGGATTTGCATCGAGAGTGTGTGACAAGTGCTATGGGGTATATGTACGAGCGTTAGACAAATGCCGCAGCACGGATTCATATCAATATGACGCATATGGCGAAGAAGAGGGGTACATACAGAAGAGGAGATATCAAAGAGAATATGAACAGAAAAGTTCCAAGAAGGAGCAAGCAGACAATGTGCGGGAAAGGACGAATCACAGTAATAATAATCATAATAGCATCAACGATTTGTTAGAAAGTTATTTGAAAGGAAATTGCGGAAGATACGCAGACGAACCATATGTTGAAGGTAAACAAATATTATTACAAACATGAATTGCTATTTGTTCCTTATTTGCCTTTTTGGGTCTCCGTTATATAGATGACGTGCATCGTCTTTATTTTGTCTTTTTTGTTTTTTATACATTATGCGTTACAAAAATTATGCATACCCCTTTATTAACCGAGTTTCGCATATTTTTTACCCAGATCACAACAATATGATTAGTGGCCATCGGCTTTTGAGTAAGTATTTTAGGGTGTGGGAACACCAGGAACATTTTTATCCCATTTAACTATTACAAATAAGGTACTCATTGTGTTTATCAATACATTTAGAACAATCAAACTTTGTCGTAGCAGCTCCATCTGATTGGGCGTGGTCTACGTTCTGAAAAAGAATCATCGGAAATCATGAACAAGCTTATATTCAAGGCGAATACCACGTGCGAAAAAAAAACAACCATCACCAACCAACCAACCAACCAAGCACAAGGAAAAAATGAACATTATTAAAAAAAATGCAAAGCCAAACCGGAAGCAATTTGAAAATGGTTTCGCACACTGGGGGGTGGGGATGGGGTTGGGTTAGGGTTTAGGGTTTGAGGGTTGGGTTGGGGTTAGGGTTGGGAAGAAGAACAATCTTTATAGAAATGAATTTAGAGAATTGCTTCCAATGTCGTTTGGTTTTCATACAAATTGTAAATAGGAAAAAAATCGCATCATCTTTTTTCTGGTTTTCGTTTCACTTTTATTACATAAGAAGTTTTTTGTAAGACTTTCAAAGAGGAGACGTAGTCAAAATGTAATATAACTTTAAAAAAAAAAAAGAGTGCGGATAAGTTAAATTATAAGAAAAAAAAAGTGACGAAGACAGAAAATAAAAAAAAAACGATAAATTAAATGATTTCCACCAAATATTTCGTATGACTTGTAACTCACCTGTCACAGTGTCACGCAGCATAAAATTTTGTGTTTTCTGACAATGGATCCCGTTGGCGGAATGATGTGGAGACTCGTTTCAAGATTCACACCCCGTTTAGCTAAAAAAGGACAAGCTTCTAAAAAACTTTTTTTTGTAAATCGAATGATCAAGTCTACACGGGCTGTTTATTTCGCAGTCGATATATCGTTGAGAAAAAAATCACCATCGGTTACGCTATCATCACATGCATCCATCTGCATCTTTTTCGCCAACCTTCAGCCGAGAGACTACATTGCGTCTGTTTTGTGCTTGTCATACTTTTTTGAGTTTCTTTTAAACTGCACAGTTACCTCATAACTGAATTTTATTTATGCAGGACTATTTTTGACAAAAGCGTATTTTTGTGGCGTCCAAAATTGTTAATATTAAACTATATGAATATTAATATCAAGTATGCAAACAAAAAAGCCAAACAAATGAAACAAACAAATGGAGGGGGGAAAGGGGGCGGTGTAACTAAGTACAGTACTGCAAAGAAGGGGGGAAAAGTGTGGAGAGGGAAAATTTCTCTTTTTTGAATGCGCATGTTCCGTAGCAGTTTATCTTTTCGACAAGAGATGTGAATAACTTGGTTTTAGCCGACTGATTGATCTTTTTTGTTATGGGCTGTGTGTTCTTCGAGTGTTGCTTGATTTACATCAAAGCCCCGTTTCCAGTTTGGGAGGACTCTGCAGACCAACCCGCGTTTTTCAGATACGGGAAACATTGGCAAATAAACAATTATAATTAGCCTCAACCCCAGATAGCTTACATGCATAAAGTGCTTTATCCAATAATATCTCCGTTCGACACCGCGTTTTGCGTAAGAGCCAAGTTTCCCGTTAGGAAACGTTGCCGCGCCACAAGGCAAAGAGAACGACGCCGTTTTTATTTTCCCCAATTTTTCGTGTGACTAATACGTCATGCACGTGGAAACACGAAACACATGTATTTCACATGCACACAGACTCTTACGACAAAAGGAAAAAAAATTAGCGGGGAAAAAAAAAAAAGTGGAGAAAAAAAAAACATCGCTTACCAACAATCTGGTATGCCTTGCCCTTGAAGCCGAAAGACAAATAATTCCCTTTTTGCAGATTTTCCCCCAAAAGAAAAAGAAATCCTGGCTTAAAATTGACATGGCATAAATAAAATGAAAGACAAGTCTTCACTGACTCACAGTCATGCATCATGCTAATTCAACGCAGTGTGTTAATTCTTGCATAAGCGAGCGTACCCTGTTATTGATGTAAATCTCTTGTTTTCACAATCTTGTCTTTTCATCGTTTAGTATTGGTGACCTGATCATAGGAAGCAAACCCGATTGAACCCCGTAAAAAGTTTAGATAATAAATCGTAAATAGCATAGCGACATGGGATCTTTTATTGGTATACCAAGACGCCATATTTATCGCGTTGGTTAAATGCATTTTATTATACACTTGCTGACTCGATTATGTGAGCGGGAAACGTAACAGTCGTTAGGGCCAATATCGGTTACGTTTATTATATCCATTACACATTCGTAGAATATTTTGCCATAAACAAGTACAGTTATAATTGAAAACTATGCGTTTCTTTAATTTTTTTATTAAAGTACCACTGTGAAAGTTGACTAAATTGTACAATGTAGGAACCGAATAATTAAATAAGAATGTAACACCATTGCAATAATGGAGACGTGGTGAGTCTTTGAAGACTGCGTTAATAAGCGAAGCATCCACCTCACTTTTATTGCAATCATCTGACGAGATATTATTTGTCACGCATTCATTATAAACATTGCGGATATAAATACAAATGTTGCAAATTATAAAAACGGGCCTAGCAGAAAAATTTCCCATGCATTGTGCACGTTAAACATCTTGCCTTCCAAATCATAGCTCGAGATCAACAATTTTGAACTGCTGGAAGGTACCTCAACATTTGTTATTTCTTGTGCAACCAATAAATAGATACCCTGTGATCGACAGAAAATTTTTGAAAATTTTCTTTTAATACTAATACTTAAATTATCGCAAAGCTCAAAGAATCATGGGTAAACGAGACAAGAAAACCGGAAAAGGTGAGAATGCTTGCGTCGTAATGACTAAAGAAGGGCCTAATTTACAATAACATTAATTTATAGGTCGTCTGGATAAATACTATCACTTGGCGAAAGAACAGGGTTATCGTGCTCGTTCTGCTTTCAAGCTCATTCAAATAAACAAGAAATACAATTTCCTCGAAAAGTCGCGCGTATTGATAGATCTATGCGCTGCTCCTGGTGGTTGGTGAGTTTTCTAAAGAACCGGTGTAGATTAATCGAATGTGTCGCTGACATTCTCATTTGCTGTTCAAAGGTTACAAGTAGCTAAAAAGTATATGCCCACTCAGAGTCTTATAATAGGTTTGAAAACAATCATTAAATGAATTGCAATGGGTAAAGCTTTTTTCCTTTCCGTTTAATTAACCATCGTATCGGTAGGCGTCGATCTAGTACCAATAAAACCTATACCCGGGATAATAACGTTACAAGATGACATTACAACTGACAAATGCAGAGCAAACCTACGAGCAGAATTAAAGCACTGGAAAGCTGATGTGTGAGCATTTACGAAACAACTTTTTTTTCTTCTTCAAATTATTCACCGTTTTTGATTTCCTTGTTTGCATTATTGAAAAACAACTAGAATTTTGCACGATGGCGCTCCCAATGTCGGTGTTGCATGGATACAAGACGCATATTCGCAATGTGAATTGACATTGATGGCTTTAAAACTGTCTGTTGGGTTTCTGACGCAAGGAGGTGAATAAATAGTAAAGAGCAAGAAACATTCTTATTATTGTGTGGGATCAATAGGATGACAAGAATCGTTGTAACATATTGAGGATGATTTTATGGTAGGAATCTTTGTGACTAAGGTGTTTAGATCAGCAGACTATAATAACCTATTGTGGGTATTTAATCAGCTGTTTAAGAGCGTTGAAGCGACCAAGCCAGCGTCTTCGAGGTATGGAATTGTGATTGCGTGTTTGTGGTGTGACGCAAAAAAAGGTTCATGTCTTTTTCTCATATCAATTTCCGTCTACCTTTATTCTTTTAAATCAGAACCGTTTCTGCAGAAATATTTGTAATATGTCGCGATTTTATAGCTCCCAAAAAAATCGACCCAAAACTTCTTGATCCACGTGCAGTATTTAAAGAACTCAATGCTGGACCATCTCGTATTCTGGATATCCTTCATCCTGAAAAAAAAGCGACACCGAGAAGGATATGAAGATGGCAACTACACATTATTTAAATCAGTATCTGCCATGGAATTTATTGATTCGGAAGATCCCATCAAACTTCTTGGAGATGTTAACCAAATAACATTCGATAATGAGGAAGCGATAAAATTGTGTCAACACAAATGTACAAATGAAGATATTAAGGCTTCGTGTGAGGATATTAAAGTCTTGGGAAAGAGAGAGTTTAAGGATTTGCTAAAATGGAGGAAGAAAATTAGAGAGTGGGTAAGTTCAAGTCGTCAGGAAAAAAAAAAGGCACAGGAGCTGATGAGACAGTTGTTAACCCCGTTTTCACAACGACAGTTGGGTAAAGATGGAAAAAAAGAAAAAGAACATGACGAAAAAGAAGATGATGCCAAGCAGGACGTTGAACCAGAGGATGAGGATAAGGCCATTCAGGAAGAGGTACGATAGAAAAAATTGTTAAACACAACGTCACTTATTTTTTACTTGCAAGTTTAATTAATGTTGTGCAATGTTGTAATTCAATAGCTCGACAGACTCGTGCAGGAAGCAAAAGCAAAAACAAAGAAACTGCGACGTAAAGCAAATGAGAAACGACAGAAGAGTGTTGTTCGAATGCAACTTAACATGGTCACACCTGCTGAGATTGGAATAGAAAGTAATCAAACCGGCGAGCTTATGTTCGATCTCAAGGAAGTCGATGGAACAGAGGCAAGTATATTGCTTATTTCCATGATTGCTTATGAATGCTTGGTGCTAACATGTCTCGCTTAACGTGCATGTGGTTACTAGGCTTTAGACAAATTGCGGAAAGGCAAAGGGGAAGTAGTTCTCGATGAAAAAGAACTTGATAATGATGATATCGTTATTGGCGAAGGTGAAGATGAAAATGCCGAGGACGTTGAGGATGTTGATTCTGAAACTGCCGCGTTGGAGGCAGAGTTTGATGCTTTGGATGAATCAGGCAGTGACAATTTCGATGAACTGGAGGCTGACATAGACGACTTGTAAGTTTTATTTAATACGCGTATATATATACTTAGCATTATTATGGTTAATGTAATGCAACGTCGGCATTCCGTACCATTAGATACGAAGAATATAAAGAGCGCAGAGCGGAACGAGATGCGAAATATGCCGCACTCAAGCGGAGAGCGGAAAAGGTCAATATCGGTTGGCGGTTTGGGTTTTCTTTATATCTTTGTGCGCAACTTTTTCTTCTCACGAAACATCTTAATGCTATTAGATGGAGGGATTGTCAGAAGATGATGCAGCCGATGGCATGGAAATAGATTCAATCTCAAAAGACAATGATGCAGAAACGAGTGATAGCGATGTATCAGATGAACAAGAAAAGATGGTTGAACAAGACCAAGGTAGAATATAGCGTATCGGCTTTACTTTGTCTTTAATTCTAATTGACACATGCATATCATTCATCAGAACAATCCGAGTCGGGAGATGCAAAAAATAATACACTCAAGCGCAAAGCAGAAGAGGTTAATAGTTAAGATGATTATGAGCATTTGAGCGTATTGCTGTTATATCTCACCGGATATTTTTGACTTTCAGATGGATGAGTCCTCAGACGACACAGAAGACGATGATATAGAAATAGTTCCAAAGGCAGATGAAAGCGAAGAAGAAATGTGGGATGCTAACGCGTCAGACGAAGACGAGGAAAAAATGAAAAAAGCTCAAAGTAATATATTCATCAATATTGGGTTTGCTCCTGATAGTCTCTTCATGTTTATGGCCATATGCACATATTCAATGCTTTATTATCCCGCGAGCAATTAACTTGACCGCTTCATTTTCGGACTCTCTTTCCGTACTCATAGCCTACGGATTAACAACAGCCGAAGCGATAACTCTAGCACAGCAGTTAGTAAACCGACAAAAAACGACTGCGTCTCTAATCGATGACGGGTTCAATCGTTATGCTTTCAATGATCGCGCTGATCTGCCATCGTGGTTTCTTGATGACGAAACGAAACACAATAAACCCAATCTGCCCGTTACCAAAGAGGCCATACAGGTTCTACGAGAACGTATGAAAGCGCTTAATGCTCGACCGATCAAGAAGATTGCAGAAGCAAAGGCTAGGAAAAAAATGAGGGCAGTGAAAAAATTAGCAAAATTACAGAAAAAGACCGAAGCCGTTGCCGAGGGTAAGGACATGACAGAGAGAGAGAAGGCAGAGGTTATTGCAAAAATGGTGAATAAAGCAGCAAAGACAAAGAAAAGGCAAGTTAAAGTAGTGGTTGCGAGAGGGCCAAATAGAGGAAATAAAGGACGGCCTAAAGGTGTAAAGGGACGTTATAAGGTAAGAACGGATGCGTGTTTCGAGAGTATTTTATTTTGTATAATGTGCAGAATATGAACACAACCACTATTTTGTTTTTTTCTTGCTCCAGATGGTGGATGCGAGAATGAAGAAAGAAGTTCGTGCTCTGAAAAGAGCCGAGAAGCATGGTAAAAAGTCGAAAAAGCAAAAGCGATAATGAACTTGTCATGCTAATAAAATGTAATTATTTTGCGAACGAGCGCTATGCAATAATGACTTGTATTAGCATGAAACTTTCAATGCCCTCTTGAGAAAATAGAATATCCCTTTAAAGTTGTTACTAATACAGAACGTGACATTTAGAACAGAACAGTAACTATCATATGGAAACCGTACCTTTATTTACGACGTATTTGGATTATTCGAATATGACGTATCAGAGTAGAACGTAGAAAGGGAATTTTTATTGGTAACAATATTTAATGCTTAAAGGTGTGTGTACCTGTCCACAATGCACAAGAGTATAGACGACAGCTTTCTAATTGCTCCTCTCTATAGAGCCAGAGTATATGATTCACATAATAATAGTCGAGTTCATTTCTGGACGTTGAGCGCTATACAAAATATTTTCAGTTATGCGTTTTTATCTACTATTGATGTTTCTTAATTAATTAGTAAATTCTTACTTCCCCTCTGAATGGGATTGGGTTCAGTCATACCGCGACTTTTCAGTAAAAAAGGTTCAAAGAGTTTGTCGGTAGTCAGGGAGCATACACATTAATATTAGGTCACTTGTTATTTAAGGAGAATTTTGTTTCTCAGTCCTCCAGTTAATAAGTACAAAACGAGTTATTAAAGGAAATGGGAAAACCGGAATCGACTCGCGTCATTTTTAATAATAAGTTAATTTAATTATTTTATGACGCGATAACTCTTTTACTAAAAATATTTGTCTGTTGAAAAGATATCGAATATTAAAAACGTATGTACAGTATAACAACAACTTTTCCTAAACTTCTTTATCGCGTTACTCGGTGCGGCTGTTGTGAAGCGGTACATGTGTAATTGAGAGAGTGCTATCGTTTTCGAGGCCTGCAATAAAATTGCGATAGACCGATTTATAACTCGTTTCAGCTGGTAAAAGTGTAAGCGATTGAGTAATACGATTAACATTTCTACCGGGCCTTGGTAATCCATGTATTTCAGCATAGGTTTCGAGACAATTCTTCACAGCAGTAGTAACATTTATATCAATGGTTATCTTGGTTTTCCATCGTGGCATTCATTTGATGTTACCGTGAATGCGCGGTATTATACCATTCGTTGCTAGATGTTTTCTGACGTTTTCAAAGTGAGTGCGACCAATTCCTAACATACTGAGATACGTTTTTTGCGTATGTCGATCTCAATAATAAAAAGTTCTCTTATTAGTACGCGTTTTCTTGTTAAGACGTCGACTAGCAGTTATTTCTCCATCATTCATTGCTTTCAACTGAGCCATTAAAAATATATCTTGCTCAGATCTAGAGAGAGCTTGGAACGTCTCACGTAATTCAGCAAAATTGCAATTTATCTCCAAAAAGCGCATGGCTCTTTCGTACTCGGTGGATTATAACGCTTATTAATGTTTATGTTAACAAGAATCACTTGTGAAAGTTTGACGTGAGATCTGGATATAGTACAGAATAATTTGAATAACCTTAAAAAATCCGGCTATGTGTGCCTTACGTAAAAGAATTCAAATAGAATTTTCAGATTACTAAAGGTAAGACTGTGACATAACGTCTTCACCAAAACCATCTCGACTGTTTTATAATACAATACTAAGCTCACACAAAATCCCACAGAAGTACTACTTTGCTAGCAAGCACAATATACGTGCAAGACGAACATATCACATTAAGATATCATATTCGGATTTTTTATGAGCGCCGTCAAGACATTCATGTTTATCATTGGTTGTCTTTGACTTAAAATTGGAAATTATCAGCGTACCCAAATAATAATAATAACCGCGATTGATAATCCGGATTTCGGGCGGAAAAGGCGGCGGATAAAATATGATTTTGTATAGCATTTTTATTTAATATATAATTTGTATTGACAGATTGATGACTATAAGACAACCACAATACCATTTAGTTATTAGTTTTAAACCAACATATTATCACCTAAGCTCTGACCATCGGTACGCGTATTTTTCTTGGTGACGAATTCGATTTCCGGCAATAAGAATGACTTGAAGATGATGATTGTAGTTGAGATGAATTTACTACATTGATTGTAGATCTTAACCTTTCCTACATAAAATTAAAAATAATGAGATTACATTGCAAAACAACTTGTTTGAAGATTACGAACGTTCTTACCAACAATGAATATAATGTAGACACCACAGTAACGATGTTTAGAAAATTCGCATTCTCCGTTGGAAGCAATATTTTTGATAATAAACAACAGCGATAAAGACCATCATACGCCAAATCCATGTTAAAAACTTGAATTACGTCTCCTGTTTGAATTATACCCGATTAGTTTGGCAGATAAACATAACTTGTTGTAAGATATAATAACGATACTTGATAACTTACCACAGATCAATATTCCATAGACTTCTATACCGGCAATGTAACCACATCTATTGATGATAAGGTCTAAAGATCCTTTCATAAACTTCGCCAGCTTTATCACACTTTTACTTATAATATCTGTATGGGCCTGCGGGTTTATTTCGCCAAATAAGATCTCTCTGTTTGCATCATCTACTTTTCCAAGTACCCGAAAGTCCGGTTTCCTTCCGTGATTGTTGCCATCTAATGCCCGTCTTTCTTTCGAACTTTCGGACTCGCCATTCGCCCTTCATTTAAATTACAGTTATGAGCATATTTGATGTGTAAATAATATATTGATTACATAAAACTTACCAAACTAATGCAAAATCAGTTTTACCAAATATCTCTTCAAGAATTTGATGGCAATACCGATGGACAAATGTGTCTTCATTCAACTCATTGCTCTTGTTGAAACTTACTGAGGATAGATACATAAAACTGCAAAGCAAAAGATGTAAATATGATTAACGAACATACAAACATGTTCTCAATAGTTTTAGAACTTACAAATTTCTTGACACTATTTGCACACACTCAAAAATATCTCTATCTTCATCCGTTTGCAAAGTACCCCTTAGTGACCAATTTTCACACCATCTTGTATTCATCAATTGCTTATCATTCAAAAGCTAGATCACAATAAAACAAATTAATACCTTTGCTAATATCATATAGGAGGTCAACTTACCGTATTGTATTCAGCAATTATCATTATAACATTTTGTGGCAACATAATTGGAGTTAATGGTCTTGGGCGAATTTTCTTCCACACTTTTTCAGAACATGATACATATTCTGGCTTGGATTCATTACAATACATTATTGATGACAAACATCTGCAAATATATACAAAAATTAGACATTGAAATTGATTCTATTTACACAACAAATACTGGACTTACAATATCTGTTCCATATCTTTAAGATATGAAAACGTTTGGTTGTCTTTCAATTGATTTATTACGTCAAGCTGGAAATTGCGGAAATCAAGGGAGACGTTGTGATCCTCTGCCACCCACTAAGTATAAGATAAGAAAAGATTATTACTATATCAGGAAAAGTAACTAAAAATTCACAATATTCTCAATATTTACATCCTTCATAGAAGCATCATTTATGTCAATATTGTTGATTGCATGTTTCCATGATAGAATGGTCTTAAACTATAATTAGGAATCAAATTCATTAGTAAAAAGAATAAAATTTCTCTACTTAATAATTTATTTTGCATCCCAATACTGATTAATAATAACCTTATTGTTTCTTGATCCTTTTCCGTTCTTTATGATGAAAGAATTTTCATCATCATCTTCGTGTATCCCTATTACTATATCCAACTCGTCATGGCCATTTGACTTTGAAGAGCAATGCAGATTAGAAACAAACTTATCACATCATACGGCTAACAAACAAGAAAAAAATATATTACTGAACAGACCTCATTATGACCATCCAAAGAATTATCCCAACAGTTGGGAAGAGCAAAAATAACTTCATCTGATTCTGATGGTTCATCTTCTACATATCGTTCTGATGGATGGATCTATAATCCAAAAGATTCATTTTGTATATATAACAAATTTAAGAAAGACCTTTAATTTTACTCTAAATTAAAGATACATACAGGTTTTTGTTTTTTACTCCCTTTAGTTGGTATTTCTTCAACGTTTGATTGTTCACAATTCCCATAGGATCGTTTATTGCTTTGAATAGTATTGCCACTTCCAACTTGTACTCCATCACAGGAATAAAATCGATTTTCGGTATTATAATTATTTATTACCTCCGCAACGTTACGATGTTTCAAGCTAGGTAAAGACTTAATCCAAAAGTTATCTATACGACCCCCCCCTTTTGGATTCAAGCTGTTACAGATATCGTAAATTATTCTACATTAATATCAAAGTTCTAGGTTTGTCACAAGCTGGCTACAGCGGAGACGTAGTCCATAACCATGCGAAGACGTAGTTCCATGGGTAGCTACTGAATGTGACAAACCTTCAATCACTGCTTATAAATTATACATTATACTCACCTTGAATTGATTTTCAAGACGTATCGCATTCTTTATTTCCACTTCTGTTCCATATTCTTTTATTTGCTGTATGTATTTGTTGAAGCTTCTTATTACAGTCGCTTTGTCTAAACCGAAATTGTTATTTTTCCAGAATTCGTGAAACTGGAGCGCATCCCAGTCATCGCACGGAGTGTTCAGGAAATAGTCGAAGCCCGGTCCATAATCTTTAATATCAGACAACATAATGTAATGTTTTTACAAGTGAAAGATTCAGTTTGCCAGACTCTCCTTTATACAGTTGTTACTAAAGAAACGCGTTGCTCGCCAACGCGACTTAGATGCCAAGAGTTAAAAATTTTACGGACACATGACTACTGTGTAACGGTCTATACCAAAACGGGTTTAATATTAAGTTTTCAATGAAACCATCTATATACTCCTCCAATACATACTGTATCCCGCACTCTCTATTAATTCATTAAAGGTAAGTCTTTGGCTACCAATTCTTCTCTTTGTATATGACAATTTTTCGGCTAGAATATCGCTTCGTAGCTATCTAATTTATAGCTGTTCTGAAACCACACTTTAACTTCACTGGTCCCATTCCTTTGGTCATGCCATTGACCATTGATAGCCTTTGTATGATTAATATTCAAGACGTTCTTCTGAAACGTATCATCGTTCTAATGCCGTAAGAATAGCGCGTTAATCAGATAAAGTGTTTAATATTAAGACATTTCAGCGACGTTGTCGAAACAAATTATGATCTGATATCACATGATACCAAATTTGTGGCGGCGCTTGTGGTGTTTGTGGCTCCGCTTTAGCCTACCCTCAAATTTGTAATATTAAGAAATTCGTTATTATTATTATTATGTAATATGGTAATATGAGTGTCCACAAGGTAGACAAGGCAGGCATACGCGTATACGCTCGCGCTGCATAATTATCCTCTCCAATATCATTTTTCGAAAAAATGAACTCATTGTCAAGTTCTTATTATAATTGCTGTAAAATTAGCTTTCTAGCGAATTCGTGGATAAGGATAAGAGTGGCAATTTCGTACTTGTAGCAAACGACGAAGAAACAGACCTTCAACTAGTAATAATACCTGTGATGATGAGAAATAATTGAAATCGAAGCTCTATGTCAGAGTTTAAGAGAGCTGCTAAATATTATGTATTAGATGTTAGCAATTTTGATAATTCTGCAAAAAAATAGCTAACGAAATAGTCGACCTAATCGAAGATATTGATGAATACAACTGGGTGTAAGCTTATATTGCCTAAATTATACATGTAATGCAAAGATAAGATTAATTTTATAAACGAATGTTAAACATCTCACATTTCTTAATCAATAGTTACCACCATGAATACGTTGGACAGAATGGTATATCATTTTGGTATTACTGTTCGCAGCAGGATAACTTAGCTGCTAAGCCAAGAAAACATTCCGTTCCACTGAAGCATAGAGATACGGCGTCTATGGAACGCTTTACCTGCAATGGTCTTATTAAAATAACAATTATAACACATTGCATGTAGCAGAACTCACCTTGCAGCATAACATGTTACATAAACTTCTTATTTCTGAAGAGGTTAAGACGTTTATCAAAGAAAACATCGATCTCTTACTGCGTGAAATATATTCGCAGTTGATTAGAAATAACGCAGATCCATCGATTCGGCAAAAGCACATGCATTTTTGGTGGTCTCAATTTGCGGCAAAACACTATAAACGTTATAACAATGCTTTTGAATCAGCTATTCTGTGGTTGCGGGGAACGACATTATGACATTATACTTAATGAAACGGAACCTGTTTGTGCTCTGGTTTCAACACTAAAATGCTGGATCAAATGAATCAGTTGGGAATTAATATAAATGAGTGTGGAATAGACACTACATGTATGTCTCCTATTCTTTATTGTTATTTTTTGTTAATATATATATCTAAATACGTGTATACTTTTAAGACAATACGAACAATATGGGATTTGAATTGTAACACGTATCTTTGGACGGAATGGTATGATGTCTCATTGTAGGCGCAGTCTCCCTGTGAAGACAAGTTTTCCGTCTTAAAAACCACAACGTTCATCGAAGGCCATGTCGTGACGCTACACTAGGGAGAATGATTCGTGTAACTCGTTTTCAAAAGTTCTCAGCATTTGTCCATCTCTTTTAAGTATTCTGTCTGCTCATCCTCTTCATCCTTTTTTATTTTTTTCATTTGGGGAATAAAATCATAGTCAATGTGTTGTCTTTGGTACCTTTTTCTAATTTATTGTCAATATCTTCTCCGTTTGCTAGTTTTTCTCTTTCGTTCATTAATTTATTCTCTTTTCCCAATTGCATGGAAATATAAAATTATTACAGTTTAACTTTTGTTCGAATTTGTTCATCAATTCTTGTAACAATTCTCCATCAAGTTTCAGAATCTAAATTAAGCAAATCATCAGATGATGTATATTTCTTAACATCAGTAACTGTATTAGTATATTCAGGTGACATTTTATTATGTAATTTAGTAACTACTTTGCTTTTTTCAGCAATAACATTATTTTAGTTAGGTTGTAAAGCTACGTTTATTTTTTCTGCTTGTTCAGGAGTGGCTGGTATATTAATATAGGTATAATAGACAGGTATAGCAAATCAGTAACCAGTAGACTTATACAATCTTTCTATTTTGTGAGCAACATCTTTCATGACTGGCAACATGTCATCTCATTCTTGTTGGTTAAGTTCTCACGCAGTGGTACAATGGCATTTATATTTACTGGTTAAAACACAATGTGCTTTAGCATTAGGTCTAATGTCAGCATAAGAAAAGATACTTCCTCCTAGATCTGAGACTCATGACTTAAGTATTCCGTCTAGATGAGATTTAACCCATCACAGAGAATGCAATCTTTTTTTCAATCATAATATCATGGTTGGTTCATAGTAAAGTAATTTTACAAAAAAAGGAAGATAATTATAAGTGCATTCAACAAATGACTGTTGGACTTGTTTTTTTCAAGTTTTTGTTCCTTTCTTGGTTCACCATGAGCTGATGTTAATGTTCATTTATTACTTTATACTTATTATTTTTCGTTCCTGGTAAATTTCATAGGTAATTTTTTCTTGATCTAGATATTCCTGGAGAGTTTAGGTATTTATATTATTGATTTTAAAAGTGTATTAGTATTAGTATGGAGCAATTTTCTCTCCTTGAGCTTTCTTTAAAATACTTCTAATAGTGCTGTAATTCTTTAGTTCCATAGTGGATTTGATGTAAATTAGTTTCATATGGGGCATGCTGCAACAAAACCAGACAAAGTGAACATTCTATAAATGAGGGGCTGGTTATGATGTGGCCGTAAAACTGACCAGGATAACTGATAACAGTTTAATGATAAATGGTGCTCATTCATAACTTATGACCTGTTAATTTTAATTTTCCCTTTATCATACCAGAAGGTGAGGAATATAAACCATAACAGGAGCAATATAGGATTACCTCTATATATAAAAAT